>JADDOH010017601.1:0-25417 GCA_016648135.1 Agrypnia vestita
CCACAACCTCACCTAGCTCAACGTTCGTAAACCAGAAAACTCCAATTTCAGTTAGATCTCCCCATTCTGTCCTTTACTCGTCGTTCTGAAGCTACTTGTTAAGCCAGATGTAACGAGGTACTCAAATCATAAAGACTTGGCTGAAGACCGGATTGCGCAATACTTACGCAACACAGTTATTATAAGGCTACTAAGCATTTCTTATAGAATTACGTGTATTCAATTATTAGTAAAAATAGTTTGAAAATCCCCATACTTTAAAATATATTCGTTCGGAAGAATTTCTCGTAAGATTTGGATTGATATCTGGTTATGCAATACATAACGCGTCGACAATATTATGAATCTATTAAGCACTGCTTATAGAGCTCCGTAAAATCAATTGTTTATACAAATGGTATGAAAATCCCCATGCATCAAAATATATTCGTTTGGGAGATATTCCCGTACGAATTGAGCCAAGATCACACAAGAAATCGTGATATTAATTATACATTATTGCTCCGATTTTAAATCTTCCCAAAATAAATACATTTCAATAGTGAAAATAATTAATCGATAGATAATATAAATGTGTTCCTTAGCTGTTACACAGTGGCGGTATGATCCTCTCTGGTACTGATGAATGGTAGATTCCTCCATACGTCCGGGCAGCAACTCCGTCCGCAAATGATGTTCTGGAACTCAGGGCTCCGTCGGTAGTCTGTCGGGCAGCGCTCCCGCTAGCAAGTCTGGTCTCGAACTGAAGGGGCTGAGTATATCGTGTTCGCTCCTTTTATACTCTCGATTGCACCATATCTTCGAAATCCACGCTAGTGCAGTGACTCATCCTATGAGCGATGACCTCACCGCCGGCGCTCGCCATTGGCCGGATTCAGCCATCAGGACGGTCGCCTCCGGCTCAACCCGTCGAAAGGTAACGCGTGCCTGTGATTGGTCCGTTTCGTTAAAATAAGAGTAAAGCACTCGCTACACGCGAGACTTGCTGTTCCGTTTCATAAATAATAAAGGCTCGTTCGCACCTACACACAAGGTCGAGTCTATTAGGATTGGCAAACAATATTAATTTAACACAGAATTATATCTATGGTATAATAAAGATCTAAGAAATATTACTTGTATAGCTGAATATTCAATATTTTGTTAGCCTCTTATAATACATAGAATCTTAAGAAGAAATATATCAGGCTTTTACTTTTAAACGATTCCAAACAGAAGAAATATATTTTTGATGTCCATACTTGGCTTTTTTTGAATATTATTATTTTAGGATTTTCTAAATTTATTAAATCTATCTCTATGTCGACCATCACAGCTTCCCCCTTATTTAGAGAGAGGAATGATCTATCAGACCAAGCCTATCTGCTAAATAACCCAATAGGATAGTATATCTCGTGATACTTATCAAGAGTTTCTAAAATTCCTTGGAAAATTAATCGTTGTTCTTTCCTTTCTCCGCGTACTATATTTCTATTAGGGTAGAATTCCTTTTCAATGGAATCCTTTTTGTGTATTTAAAGCTACTGTAAACCATCTGCCTATCATTCAAATGAAAAGTGTACAACTAACATGAATATAAGAATTGCAAGCAAAATTGGACTGTATTTTATTCAATTGATTGGAAAGGTTCGATTCCTCATAATCGATTGGATGCCTCAGTAATCTCATCATTGTGTCTGCTAACTACTCAAGCTCCATCCTGTTATCAACACTTAAAAGGAACACTCCTTCCCCCACTTTGTTATCCTCCTTGCTTCCCTTACAATGGTGCACTCCTAGTGTTCACCACCTCGCAACTCTATACTACTTTCCCCAGCATATACCCCCCTTCCCCCAGAATATACTCCCACTAACACTCCCCACATCCCCTTCAAGCTATACAAACCAACTCAACCGAGTAAATATTAACCGTATATTTCTCCTATGAAATGCGAGCTACGATTAATCTGAAGTTCCAGAATTATGTTAACCTACGAATTAATGTACAATCTATTCATATAAACTTAACAACCAGCTTCCTAATATAAAGAGCAAACCCTTCCCCCAAACTATACACACTCGTCTATTTCTAACTCGTTTCGTCCTGTTTTAACCGAGTGAATAGTCAACCGCATATTCCTACTATGATTGCAAACCGCGACAAAATTAACTCTTGTACCCCATCTGAGCTATGAACCCTATTCATATGCGCAATACATGTCCTCTTATGTAGAAACAGCCAATTGTCCTCAATATTCCACGTATTTTGTAATGACTGCCATAATTTATTGTTGGTGTAATATGATGAAGAAGAAGAAGAAGAAGCCGCAAAAGTAGTGGATGACAACAGAAGAAGAAGAAAATGAATCCATTGAAAGGCATAAGATAAAGAAGAAAAGTCACAACCGAGTGTAGTAATAGATAAAGACGAAGAAGAAGAAGTCGAAAGTTATAAAATTAGAAGAAGACGCGAATGTAGTAGTAGGTAAAGAATAAAAGAAGATGAAGAAAAGACGTAGAAAAACATTCTAAAATTATAAGATAAACGGAAGAAGAAGTCATGAATGTAGTTATAGGAAAAGAAGAAGAAGAAGATGAAGAGAAGACGAAGTAAAACAGTTGATAAGTATAAGATAAACGGAAGAAGATGAAATGAATGTAGTTATAGGAAAAAAAGAAGAAGTAGAAAGTGGAGAAGCGAATAGTAAAGAAGAAATAAGAGAATAGGAAAAAGAAGAAGAAGAAAGAAGAGAGTAGAAAGAAGAAGAAAAGAAGAAGAAGAAGAAAAGAATGTAGTAAAAGGAAAAGAAGAAGAAGAAGAAGAAAAGGTAAAGAAGAAGAGAAGACGAAGAAAAGACGTAGAAAAACAGTCGAAAAGTATAAGATAAATGGAAGAAGACGAAATGAATGTAGTAATAGAAAAAGAAGAAGAAGAAAAAAGTAGAGAAGCAGTCGAAAGATATACCATAAGACGAAAAAGTAGTTGCAAAGTATTGTAATAATTGCTATTTATAGAAGAGAAGGTATTTGAAAAGTAAAGCATAAACGGTATGTATTCAAAGAAGAAGAAGACTAGAGTGAACATAACCAATTAAAAAAAACCTTCGTACCGAAGAAGAAGAAGACGCTGTTGAAGTCAATATAAATAAAAAGGGGAAAGAAAATATATATATAACCGTTAGCATATACGAATAAGAAGAAGACGAAGAAGAAGAAGAGGAAGAAAAGGATAGGAACAAACCCTTCGATAATTGTAGAACGTAAAAGTATATATAACTATTATCCGTCTCAACTAACTTTCCAGCCAACCCTCAAGAGTGATATCTAAAGACGACGCATGTTTGTAGAAGAAGTGGATCCAGATGTCAAGAAAGTTTCCCATAACTATTCCTTACTAACCTGTCTTCCCCCAGACTTTTAAGCGTTTGTCAAATAATCAGGCGCGACTCCTCCGTATAACTGTAATATTATTCCTCCCAAAACTTATTGAAAACCTAAAACAACTTCTACTTATATGTATTCATCCCCATTTTTCCCCCCGCTGATGAAAGAATCTCAAGTATATTCAACATTATAAAATTTTAAAGTTTTCCTTTAACAACGCGAACATGTTTAACGAAGTACACTGTTACAAATCAGAAGAGGTAAACCCTAATATCTGTACTAGCTGTAGTAGTCATCACCAACACTGATACCCACAGAAGATGTATGTGTGTAACTGAATCAAGAATTCCTAACGTATAATTCGGTTTGCTATACGACTGGAATCTATTCAAGATCCAAACGTCCAACCTTTCTACCTCAATCTAAAAGTAATGCCACGACGACGCATGAAGGTGGATGAAGCTAATGATTTCGTTATGCTACTACTATTTAATCTACTAAAAATCTATTTTCAAAATTTTTTTTTTTTCAAAATGTTCCAGAAGAATTCAAAAGCTCTCCTGAAAAATTTCTTTTTTATTTTATTTTATCACTATTCAAAAGGATTTCTACATACACCCAATGTATAGTAAAAACAATAAATGCTTTATCAATCATAGCGTTACGATTTCTCAAAACTTGAAGAAACTCACATATCGTTAATTCCGGATTTACTTTTGTATTATTTCCAAGAAGATTGCGCCTAAAACTAAAACAACCCTTATATAGATACGTACGAAATTTGAAGTAGTGAGATGTTTATTTCTACTCTGCCTATAAATAAGCTATATCAACGTATATTGTAATATAATATTTATTAATGAAGATAAAACAATTTCAATTAACGTTGCAATGAAGCGAAACAAAGGAATATATATAAAAAAAAACAAGTCCAATTTTTAATTATTCGTTACTAAGAGAATATATATATTGCGCTCTCTATTACCGCTTCCTATAGACTAATACTAGCGAAGGCTCAAAACTTTCTCTGATTTCCGCTAGATGGCGGTAGTATGACCATTTTAATTCATATGCCAGGCCGTCTTGTAAATAAAAATGGAAGCAATTTTATTCTTGTAATTCAAATCAAAATAATTTTTAGATCAAAACAAGAAACTCAAATAATTATTTCGTGCAACAATACGCGTCTGTGTTTATATTACGAACAAGTCTATCAATCCTGCATACAACAAAGAAATTATAATTAGTTTGAATAACCAGAACCGTATATAAGTGTGTATAACAATTAAGAACACATTTAGATAATTAGAATAATTAAGAACCATAATAAATCAATGAAGGAAATTATTATTTTTTTTTCAATTAATTCAGCAACATTGTAGATTGACATTTTATTTTTTTAGGACAATTTTTAATATAACACCTTGACGATAAAAAGGTATCTCCGAAACATGCACGTGAAAGTTATCAAATAATATAAGTAGATTTGTAAGAATACTATAATCAATAAATTTTTTGTGTAATTATTATCTGTAAAAATTTAGCTGAATTTAAAGATCTTTTTTTTTTCAAATATAGAAACCCTTTTTAATATCCATAAGACAAATATATAACAAGTGTGGATTTATTTAATTTACATTAACCTTAATTTAATTAAAATTAATTTATATTAATTTTTAATTATGAAACCAGATGGATAATTATTAAAACATTTTTCGCATTTGTATCATAAAAGTACATAACCGAAAGAGAAAAGTAAATATTATAAAACATCGGATTTATAATTTCTTTTATAAAATAAAATATATATCAAATGTTCACATAGCAAAATCCGTTTAATATAATTCATGTGTACCCGTATACTAAAAGTTTTCGTTTTTATATCTTCTTTTCTTTTAGATTCATATATTCTCGTGTTTATATTTTCTACTAAATTGTTATCCGGTTTTTATATTTATTTTTACTTTTATATTTTTCTGCTATTATTATTAATTACTATTGCATAACTCGCAAGCGAAAATATTTGCCACTGAACAGATTTTATCTAGCGTTGGTTAATTATTAGTTTATATTAATATAAGAAATTAAATTAAAACCGAATTTTAAGCTATCATAAACCCTCCGTGGCGCGCGCTGAAATCTGTCGCGGTGATCTGCCCGTAATACAGGTGTATATTTTTGCATTTCGGGCGCCGTGCGAATCCGTTCGGCGTAGCTAACTGTCTTTTCGTACTAGCCCGAGCGCGAAGGTCGAACTTGTTAAACCTTAAACCCTCAAACGTCTCGGGTCTCTGCCGCATCTTCCACGCTTGTGCCGAAACGTGTCCGCTCGCGTTATATAGGGAAACCGTCGCCGGTCTTTCCAACACGCAGCGCTCGCAAACCCGGCGGCTTTGGCCGTGTTCGGTGGTATATTTGCGAAACACAAACACAAATGCAATAATTAAAACCTTTCAAACGTGAATCGTTTGAATCCTAACTACATATTTGTTATACTGCGATCCGCAAATCCCGATGGTCTTTTTTAGATTGTGACGGTGGCTTACTTGTGAGATCGCATTCAAACAATTATTAAAATATTTTTCAAATGTGAATCATTTGAATTCAAACCACATAAAATGAATGAGATATGAAATAAATCACATATTCTATAAAATGGAGCAATACTTTTACAAAGAAACAGGCATTCCAAAATCGAACTAATATATCACAAGGACCAAAATTACTACAATAATTTTCGTTCACAAAATATTAAATAATAAAAATGCCAACTATCTATATGACAAACAACCTAAAGAAATTTCTAATACCTAGTATCACGTTTGTCTACAAATCTCAGTACGTGGTTCACATAAATGCTCAATCTTTTTTCTTTGATGTCACGGACCGTGGTCCGCGATTGTTTAAATAAAACCGCTTTTATAATCAAATATTTTCTTTCATTTATAATATTAACTAAACCAAAATGATTTTATTACTATGCAAATGAGTCCAACGAATACGCTCCTGTCTGGTCACCGGCACCACTGTAATGATCCCGGTAGCCAGTAGGGTATCCTAATCAAATCGAGCGGACTGTATTTAATGTCGAAATGATGTTCAATTAATATTATTAAGCATTTTATTGTATTTCAATAAAAATCGTTCTCCTGGTCACGGCACCACTGTAATGATCCAGGTAGTTAGAGGGTCCTAATCATAAGACGGTATTTCTAGAGATGCTTTCTATTATATGAAAAATATTATTCAGTCGTAAAATAGTTGACGCGAGTTTAATTTTATTATTATATTTTTCATTTCGACCTCCTGGTCGCGGACAACCACTGTGGTGGACCAGTTAGATTGTAGGGCATCGCGGGCCTTGATACATTTAATAATAATTTAGTATAGCTCCTGGTCCGGCACCAGAGTTAGACATCCCATGGGGTGTGTGTTGAATATATAAGGCTAAGCAAATCTATAATACAAATCATTCCATTGCAAATCAATGTAAATCATATTCTTTTCACGGCTAACGATGTAAGATGACCCTAATGTGGGTCCTACTAAATAATGAAGGTTAGTAAGTAGCAAACCGTCGCGTTCAAAATACAATATATTGGATTATCAAATATTTCATTATTCTCTTATGTGAGCGCGCGACGCTCTGCATAACGACTGCAAATTGCGTTGTAACTACATAATGATCGTGAGAAAAATTATATTCTTCTATGAAATATTAACAATAATGTATCCTATACAATATTAATACTCTGCCTGTGCTAACTATACATTTAACTAAAATATATATTATTAACTGGAAATAATTATTCTGTGAAAATTGCGCTTTTGAATGCAAACCTAACTAAAAATGTTAACTAAAATATTTCTAACATCTTGGGTTCGCATACTATATTGATAATACCTAATGCCCTTTGCATTTACTAAATGTATTACCTAAATAACCACAGCTATACCATCCTGTCCGTCAGGGACGAAACATAAAACACAGTTATATTTCTAAAAGTGCTACCTCTTACGCGACAAAAATACCTATTGCAGTCGGGCTATGAATATGAACTATTTCCGCCTCATAATGGCGCCTGGAACCAATACTAAAAACCTCACTAGAAATAATAAATGCGACTAAATCTCGATAAATACAATATATACTATTCGTAATACGTCGTTGAATTGGCACATGAATCGTCTAATGGATGAAGGACCCCGTTGTGTATCGTAATAACTTCAAATTCTTTTATAGGAGCAGTGTGGAAACAATTGCATAATATTACGTAATAAAAACATCTAACGAACCTAATAATCTATACATTTATGTTACAATAAAATACGTTCACCAGAAGAATTCGTGTATTAGAAATAAAACATATCCGTTTGGAAACAACCCAATAAAATCAATCGAACGGCATAAAGAGGAGAAATTCACATATTAAATAACACTGAAACTAATAATTTTAAACACTTTATATTAACATATTCTTACCTTGAATGGTGTCGTCTTAGACGTGTATGAACCTGTTCATATTAATTCCTGGGGAAAATAATACATATATTTGCTATCTACGAAATAAGACATTTTTGAAACGAAACTTCTTTATAAATAAGTAGATAAGGTCTCGGGGATGGTTTGTTCGAAAGGATTCTACAACAGCCCGTGAGTTTATATGAAATAATAGTTTCTTTGAATGCTAAATTTTGGTTTTTTAAACCCTCAGCATCTCTGCTGAGAGGGGTAGAGGCCCCGCGCCCGCCTAAACCCGGTGGCCGACTTCCTAAGTGACTAAACGGCCCCCCTTGTTCCTCCGGAACTTACTGCATCCCGAGACTCTATCTCTTCTTTACGAGATGTGATCCCGTGACGCCCTCTTTTAGGCTTATAATTGAGAAGGCCGTACTCTTTTGGTACGAGTTTCTGATGATGTGTGTTGTCTTGAGGCGCCTTTCTTTTAGGCCGGTGTTTGAAGAATCATGTACTCTTTTGGTACGAATTGATGACGACATTAGCCTCCTTTGCGGGCATAGTCAGCGATGTTACAAATTATTGTGCAATCTCATTATGCCTTTTCAGAGCGGCGTCCCACGATTCTGCATCTTGCAACATTTACTTTGGACAAATGTTAGAGTGTTAGTAACATATTTATAATATCCCAGCTATTCCATATGAGTGAATGATTTTTATACTGATTCTAGCTCTGTCTTTTTACAGAGGATGAAATAGAAGTTAACGTTTTCTATTGAGATTTCATAGCATTCAGGCATGAAAATCCTTCCAAAGTCAGAGAATTCACGACGTTGGTTCACGCTGTTTTTGAGCAGGATGAGGCGCGAAGGTCGAGTCTAGTGGCCACTCCGATCAACAAGGGAGGTCCCGCTTTTAAGAGTACCTCACAGGGGCTTGCGCGAATTCCAGGCTTATGACACGAGCGTCATCCACAACCTCACCTAGCTCAACGTTCGTAAACCAGAAAACTCCAATTTCAGTTAGATCTCCCCATTCTGTCCTTTACTCGTCGTTCTGAAGCTACTTGTTAAGCCAGATGTACCGAGGTACTCAAATCATAAAGACTTGGCTGAAGACCGAATTGCGCAATACTTACGCAACACAATTATTATAAGGCTACTAAGCATTTCTTATAGAATTACGTGTATTCAATTATTAGTAAAAATAGTTTGAAAATCCCCATACTTTAAAATATATTCGTTCGGAAGAATTTCTCGTACGATTTGGATTGATATCTGGTTATGCAATACATAACGCGTCGACAATATTATGAATCTATTAAGCACTGCTTATAGAGCTCCGTAAAATCAATTGTTAATACAAATGGTATGAAAATCCCCATGCATCAAAATATATTCGTTTGGGAGATATTCCCGTACGAATTGAGCCAAGATCACACAAGAAATCGTGATATTAATTATACATTATTGCTCCGATTTTAAATCTTCCCAAAATAAATACATTTCAATAGTGAAAATAATTAATCGATAGATAATATAAATGTGTTCCTTAGCTGTTACACAGTGGCGGTATGATCCTCTCTGGTACTGATGAATGGTAGATTCCTCCATACGTCCGGGCAGCAACTCCGTCCGCAAATGATGTTCTGGAACTCAGGGCTCCGTCGGTAGTCTGTTGGGCAGCGCTCCCGCTCGCAAGTCTGGTCTCGAACTGAAGGGCTGAGTATATCGTGTCCGCTTCTTTTATACTCTTGATTGCACCATATCTTCGAAATCCACGCTAGTGCAGTGACTCATCCTATGAGCGATGACCTCACCGCCGGCGCTCGCCATTGGCCGGATTCAGCCATCAGGACGGTCGCCTCCGGCTCAACCCGTCGAAAGGTAACGCGTGCCTGTGATTGGTCCGTTTCGTTAAAATAAGAGTAAAGCACTCGCTACACGCGAGACTTGCTGTTCCGTTTCATAAATAATAAAGGCTCGCTCGCACCTACACACAAGGTCGAGTCTATTAGGATTGGCAAACGATATCAATTTAACACAGAATTATATCTATGGTATAATAAAGATCTAAGAAATATTACTTGTATAGCTGAATATTCAATATTTTGTTAGCCTCTTGTAATACATAGAATCTTAAGAAGAAATATATCAGGCTTTTACTTTTAAACGATTCCAAACAGAAGAAATATATTTTTGATGTCCATACTTGACTTTTTTTGAATATTATTATCTTAAGATTTTCTAAATTTATTAAATCTATCTCTATGTCGACCATCACAGCATGGAATCCATAATTTGTTCTATGATGACTAAGGAACAACAGATCATTATTTTTGAGTATACAGGAAGGGATATTGAATTTTATTTGGCCCAGTTACGAAGGCATATCAGTGTGGACGTTTAATATTATGAATATGGCGATTAAGTCTGAGATTTTTCTACGATTTTGGAGGTTATAAACATTGACTCAATTTCACTGTCTCCTCTATCCAAGTCCATCATCCATGCAACTTTTCTTAAGAAACGATGTTGCACGGATTCAATGTGACTTATTTATATACATCCGAGGTACCCACATATGGCACTACACCAGCAACTCCTAGGATTGCTACCACTCGTACACTTCGGTCTCGAAGAACATGCAGTGGCAATATTATGATCGACTTATATGTAAAATTAAATTAAAACGATTATATGTAAAAACCTGGCTGCAAATGACTGGAGGACGGACTAAAAAGAGACGATAGTGGCGTAAATTACTGTTTGAGAATCCTCTACGCACTGTGATAATGATGATGAGATTTATTTATTTATTTGTAAGCATACGGTTCGTAGCACCATTGAAAAAACAGAAGAAATATAGATATCTTTACAGTTTAAATAGTATTACTAAAATACACAAGAAGGCAATCAAAATAACAATCACAAAGGTTGTACATATTTTAAAATAACGAAATATATAAATTGCAAGCAAAAAAAACATGAAGCACCTACTCCTACACATATAAAAATCACAAATGAGGCGGCTTGGACATATACTAAGAATGTCAGAGGAACGAATACCAAGAAGAATCCTTTTGGCAACCCCGGAAGGAAGACAGCCGGTGGGTCACCCCGGATTAAGCTGGGAGAAGAAACAAAAAAATGTGTATGAAAAGAGAATGGGTCTAGACTGGATGACTCATGCTGAAGTGGCGTAAGACAGTGGAATATGGAAGCACCTTGTCTTTGGGCCCCCGATCCCACTAGGACAAGGAAATGAAGATGATGATGATGAATTAAAAAAGAAACAGAAAATTAATTAATTAAAGCACTATATGTGGAGTATAAAAGCAAAGGGAGCAATATTAAAATTTGAATGCGGTCATCGAGGATTACTAATTTATAATATACCTACTGTTTCAAGATTTTATAGTAAACATAGCCTACTAATTTATAGGAAACACGATTTTGGAAGGGATATACATAAAATCTAAAATTCAGTACATTTTAAATCACCAATCCTCGGTGACTGCCTTAAATTTTTTTTGGAAAATATGATGTGATTGGGCAGCCCGGTAGACATGACAATGGCTTTCACAGCAAGGTTCGATTCCCGGCAAAGTCAAAATTAATCTATATGATTTACTAAAGCCTGGGTGTTTTGTAATATGCTTTGCTTCAGTAATTGGGTCTATTGGCCAGTTGAAGCGTAAAATTAAAAAAACAAACAGAAAAGTCAAGAAGCCTTTGAGCATTAAATTGGGTGAAAACATAAACTATATTTATAATCTCTACGGGAGTTTAATTAACCACATACAAAACTTAAATAACTGTTAAAATATTATCGCGGTCTGCTACCGTTTAAAATACTCTCATTATATACCTTACCTATAAATTGTTTTGAATATTTCTATGAGTTATTGTTAAAAATAAAATAACAGCTGGGTAGCCCACTAGAAACAGTAGAGTTTTGATTAAATTTTTCAGTTTGATGTTTTTAATAGATGAAGAATGTATGCATATTTTCCCAAAAATGTGCAAATACAAATCATGAAAATTAAATAATATTTTGGGGCGACAAACTCCCTGTTTGCATGCCTATCCAAACTGCGGGGTGCAGAAAAAGAAGAGAAAAATTGTTCAGAACATCAGCAAAATACATCCTGAAGGTCCCGACTTGAGAAGAAGAATCCGTTAATCAATTCAATAATATGTTTGATTAAAAGTTGTAAATTCTGAAGCATATAACGTTCACCTAAGCGACGTTTAACCGTTTTTTTTTCTGAATAAAGAAGGAGGAACGCCTGATGACTCCGGTGTCTGTCTGTCCATTAGCGAAGGGAAAAACTACATTTCAAAATGAAGACTACAACACACACACGTTCACCAGTTCGAAGACTACAAAGTGTACACTACAATTGTAGTAAAAACTACTTGAAGAAGTGAAGTAATTAATGAAGTACGAAATGAAGTGAGGTAAATGAAGTGAAGTAATGAAGTAATTGTACTATTAATGAAGTGAAGTAATGTAATGAAGTAACTGTAGTATTAATGAAGTGAAGTAATGAAATGAAGTAATTGCAGGATTAATGAAGCGAAGTAATGAAATGAAGTAATTGTAGTATTAATGAAGTGAAGCGTAATGAAATGAAGTAATGTAGTACTAGTGAGTTAATATTATTTTCCCAAATAAAAATTTGGCGAGCTAAAAAAAAAAAGGTCGCCAGCCAGACTTCTTCATTCGATTCCAAAAATTTTTCGAACCATGGGGGGGGGTTGTTACAGTTTCCAGAGATTTCTTCATTTATCTACATCAACTTCAAAATTTCACGTAAAAATTGCACTATTTAAAGTATGTTTCTCATACTTTCGATAACTTTGAAGTGTATGTACTTTGTAGTGTTCGCTTTGAAATGAAGTGTACTATTTGAAGTTTATACTTTCAATAACTTTGGTGTTTGTAGTTTGTAGTGTGCACTACACTTCAAAACGTGCGAAGTGTGCACTTTAATGTAGTGTAGTACTACATTGTAGTAGTGAGTACAGAGCGGACCCATCACTACTGTCCATGCGTCGGTAGAATCACCAGCAATAGATAAGCGACGTTAATAATGATAACTAACCAGTTGGCGGTCATTCCCCGTCTTGTCGGGGATTTCCCCGCATGTTATCCCGTTTCCGGTTGATTTCCCGCCCTTTCTGCGCCATCTGCCGCGAGTCCCCGGAAACAAACCGCCATTAGGTTCTCACATTTTTTTCATAAACGTGATGGGAACAAATCGGCTGGTATCATATTCATTTACCAAAGTTTTTTTGAAAATTATTTCAAAAATAAATTTCACACAGTTGAATAAATAACGGTGATGGCTTGTAGACCTCTTTCCATTTAAGAAAGACAACCGAATTAGTATGTGTAAGCCATGCGAGGCACATTGTTTCGTTGTCTTGGTGTGTATAACCGTAAATGACAAAACAACGAAACAATGTGCGTCGTACACATAGCTTACATATACTAATTCAATTGTCTTTCTTAAATGGAAAGTGTTCTACCCTATCTTAACATATATTGTGCTTTCATTATTGACCATTTTACTTGTAAAAATTTTATTAACTTCATTTTTTTAGTATGTACCTACTAGCTATTAGGGTGGAGTGAATTTTTTTTTTTTTAATTTTTACTATGGCATACCCGCAAAAAGCTGCGTGATAGGCATAATAAGCAAATGCGACAATATTATTTGTTTAAGTTTACATTTAAAGGTGCCCCCGTTAGGACAAAACTTATCAATTTTCGTTACTGCAAACCAAATGCTAAACTTTACGTAAATCGTAGAAATAGTTATTCTTTTGTTTTTGAACGCACCCAATCATTAAATAACTGTCAAATGTGACAGTTATCACATTTGACAGTTATTTAATGGTCAAACTACTGGACCTCGATGTTTTTCAGAGCCAATAGGATCTGAACTGCAACAATGTGAAAAAAAGCCAGTTGTGAAATTTGCCGCTTCCTGTTATTACTAAAGATCTAAGCATCGATCAAACATATCTACTTGACATAATGACTGCCATTAGCACTGGTATTTTCCCTTCTGACCTGGCAAATAGAGAACCCGGTTCACTGAACCATTTCAGGTGGCTAACGACTGCGAACAGGATCTTACGATTATATGTCACAAAGACTGATCCGGAAGAGAATCTTCTTATATTGGCCAATTTTGTGATGAAAGTTTATGGGCGAACGTGGTTTCAAATCAAATGCAATACTTTGTGTGTAAATGGAGCGCAGCGTTTGTGGTTTACAATTAATTGAAGTCGCTATTTAAACGATAGTTTGAAGAAAGTGATTGATCCAGTTTTACAAAGAAATGAATATTTTGGTCATCCAGAAAATGTTCTTATAGCCATGCTTGCTGATGACAACAAAGTGATACAGCAACTGGCCTGCCAACGCATACTGAAAGCAAAGTCGGAGAAAGTCACTGGAATCCGAAATTTCAAAGTTCCATCATTTAATTTCAATGCTTCCCATTATACCGATATCATTGTTTGGCACGATAATCAAATTACTGTTACTGAGCCACCTATAACTAAAAGTTTATCTACTGAAGCTTTAAAAGAAATTGTAGAAAGTGGTCTTAGAACGAAAAATAATATAGCACTCTTTCCCTGTCAAACTCAAGCCGTGGAGCGTTGCATCAAGCTTGTAACTGAAGCTTCAGGTGCTGTATGTGGAGAGGTAAAACGTGATGGTTTTATCAGGGCCAGACTGTCATCATGTCAGATGATGCCTTTTTATAATACCAAACGTGAATTTTCTACTTAATTTGCCTATTTTATAACAATTTTTAATAAATATTTCATGAATATGAATCGCGTTTAATTTGCAAATTTCTTGATTTATTTTTGATTTAAGAGGCTTTGGGGTTCCATAAACCCTAAATTTTATATGTTTTTTTTTATAATAACATAAAAATATGTGTTTCAAATAATATGAAAAATACGATTCCAATAGATTATTAAGGTTTTTATACATCTTATTGGAGCTGTCAAAAATAGATGAAATAATACTTTTTATAAAAATTATTTTGTGCTGGGGCACCTCAAACCGTTATAATATGTTAAATTTTATTTAACATACTTCATTTATTCATCCATAGGCAACTTTTTACCACTATGCTATTACAAAAATAGAAAAAAAAAATTCTCCATACATTTTCACTCCACCCTACTAGCTATATATCGTCATAGATGACTTACTTTTTATATTTCAGCTTAATATTAATTATCAGCTATTATATCCTAGCGGTATATAAAATAGAACACATGATTCTGTCGCACAAAGTAGTATATATATATTTTTTTATATATTAAATATATTATGGTTAGTTACATTGCGGTAAATGCATATATTGAGCATTTGTGAGGGATGTGATGATCACACTTTTATTTTTATTCATTTATTTGTAATAAATTGCTATTTTGATATAATAAACCGTTTTTGTAGTATACAGCAAATGAATGGCCTTTTGTCAGCCATGTAATATTGCCTGTATTGACGCTGTGCTGCACTGCGGCATAGCATGGTTGCCACGTAGCATTAAAAACGTTAAACACAGACACGAGAGTCATAGCTAATAAATCGATAGTTTAATACATTTTTATATATCTTATGTTAACGTATGTTTATATATTCAATTACGATGCAAAGTATTCTCAGAAATAAGTAATACTAAACCATTTTAAGTACCCGTATGAAATATTAATATCTTTACTTTACTGGTTACGAGTCTGAAGACTGCGTTCAGTTTCAACAGTTCAATGGAGCCGTTTACTTTCAAAGGTTTCATGATCCATTTAAATTTATTAAAGTTACGGAAAAATTTAATAGGGATTTTTGCGCAAATTTATACGGCGACCTCAAAATTCATCAAGACATATTAAATTACAATTAGCCTGGGGTCCGTCCATTAGAAGAATCCTTTTACAAGATCTGATATTTACGCGAATAATATTTGATTAGTCATTTTTTTTAAATTGGTAAAACTAGAGGAAAGTAAGTTTTGTTGTACCTGCTAAATGTACCTACTTTATAAAATAATAATTAAAAAACACTTTTTTAATTATTATTTTTTTTGTTGTGATTATTGGTTTTGAAAGTTGTGATTATTATTGGTATTCCAATAAAAACAATTTATTAGTCTGCTTGTCTGCCTGTCCGAAAGTTTCTGTAACATATTTTATATATTTTTTTCTTTTTCTCCTCTTTATTTAAATAAATACTTATTCTTTAGGAACCGTTCTTTAAGATTTCAGCTAGTCACTATAATAATAATTGCTTTATTTTCGTTCATTTGTGTTTTATAGCAATGCAAAATAACTTACTTCAATATTGATAGGTGTACGTCCCTTTCCTAAAAGTGTGCGATTAATGCGCGACACAACGTTAATTGATTTGCTGTCATATCTTATTTGATTTGTAATATAAAACGTTTTTTAAAATTATTGTCAAATTATGTCATTTTTTATGGGCTTTGCGGGATCGGTTTACATGAATAATATCACACGATCTTTATTGTTTCAGAGGTAAGTTCGTAGAACTCCATAATCACACGTATGGAAAAAAAAGTCAATTGTTCTTTTAAGTTCTACCTTTTTTAATTTTCTTAGACGCGTTTGTTTCGCCTTATGACGGCATAGTATTATTTTACATTCAACAAATTGTATTTATATGAAAAGTATTGAAAAGTGATGCTATATAATTTAATGAATTAATTAAGGATTTTGTATTTCTGCTAAGAAACATTTCTGTTCAAACACTAATGACAAGTAATACATGTAAGGATGAGGATAGATTACGACTTCATATAAATGTGATATTCTTGGTATCAAATTATTTATAAGTTTATGTTTGAGCACTAATGATAATTTTTAAACGCGGGGATTCCAGACAGTATTATTCTTGATAACAAATATGTTTAAGTACTAATTATAATTTTTCAAATAAGGGAATTCCAATTGGCGTCTCAGATGCTTTTCTGCGTTGATGATTAAATCCAAATCTCTGGTAAGTCAATAACAAAAATAAAAATTTACGGTAGAATCAAATCTCAAAAATATTTTTTAGTTATAGGTTATTTGAAAATGTTAAGTAGAGGGGATCTCAGGGGCGTGCAGTGGGAACAAGAAGCATGAATTTTTCCTATGCTATGTATTGAGAAAAGAAAACGAAATAAGAGATATATCTCGTAATATTCAAATCACATTAATTAACATTTTATTCAATACCCAAAGCGATTTTGTTCAGCAAAGCTGTAGCTCTTCCAACAGGCATAACCATCGGCAAGTTGGTCATGTATATTTTTATGTGAAACAATCTATGCTGACGATGTAATTATCAGGAACATACAAACCAATGCTCTGCATAATTTCAGGATTATCGATCATACCGCGCAACAATCGATAAAAATGTGTAATCAAATATACATTCTTTCTAGTTTCTAGACTATTGTATCCAAGCATACCCTGGAGAAACTCGGTTGGGTAAAGCCAAGGATAATGCCCGTACTCTCTCATGTAGAGATATCTCAGAAACTTCTTTTGGACTTTCTCCACCATAAGAGAGTACTTGCTCTCATGTGGCCCCCAGAACATCGAGCCACTCTCGAGTCTACTCCGCACCAAGGAGTTGTAAAGAGTTCTCAGTACGCGGGTATTCTCGAAAACCCTGGCAGTACGCAGAAAAAATCCTAACATTTTCAAAGCATTACCACTGATCGTCTCTATGTGATCGTGAAATATTAGGTTGCTTACAAATCTAACACCTAGATCTTTAACATTCGATGTTCTTGTCAAATTTTGGTCGATTTATTTGTCGATTAGACACTTTTGCAACACGGTATTCGGTCAGCATGAGCTTATTGAGTCTGTGCAAATAATGTCGTTATAATTCTACCAATCTCGACCGGTGATCTATGATCCAGATCGAAATCATCACGTGTACACGGTACTAAGATTTTTTCGATAATATTTCTGAGACTTATGATAATATTTCTTACGTGTAAACCATACTTGACAACATTTAAGAATACGGCAAATAAATATAATAAATTTTTATTTCAGCTAAACCTCCGACTAATTCGCCTGGGGATTGCCCATTAAAAGGCAAAAGCCCGTTATATGGAAAAGTAGGTTTTCCGAATGCGTATGTAAAAAAATTGAGAAATTATAATTAAAGATTAAAATATATAAGATAGAGGATTACAATTAAGTCTCTAATTACCCTGATGGATAGCCCTAATGTAGCATTAAAGTAGATAAAAAGTAAAAACATTTTTTGAATAAGTCTAGCTATAATCCTTTAAAAACGGCTACTTTTACTATACACTTTAAAAAAAGCTCGCATTAAAATTTTAGTGTTTCTGGATAGCAGTCTGGATTATATCTTATTTTGGAGATGGAAAAACAGCGATTATGTAGTATTGAAGTCTAGGAGAAAATTTTCTTCACTAAGTTGTGATGTTCTTTACTAATAATAAATTTTAAAAATACATTTTAATAATAAGGATAAGGATAATTTTTTTTAAAAGTCGGGTGTTTATAAATTGATTTGTAATGATTGTGATTATTTTTATATAGGAAAAGCGTGTAGAAATTTTGAAGTTAGAGTTAAGGAACACTTAAGGTGTTCAAATAACAATAATTATTCTGAATTTCTAACCATCTTTTGGCTAATTTGCTAATCATTCTTATGATATTAATAAGAGTTTACAAATTTTACATGCAAATTATGTAGAATCACAGTGTTAATAGTAAATTACATATTACAAATAACCAGCTCCTTTTTACGAATAGTTATCTTTTAAATTTATTTTCATGTTAAGCGGGTATTTTATAATTATTCATTCATTTTTCATATCACACATTTTTTAAATTTTGATTAACTATACTTCGATTTTTGAATTTAATTTTGTTAGTATATATTTGTATCCCGACGAAGGGGCCATGGGCTCTGAAACTTTTTGATATTTTCAACACAAAAGTGGTAAAAACTAAATTTATTTTTATTAATTACATAAAAACCTTATTGTTTGTTTTTTTATTCCTTTACAATAAATAAAAAAATAACATATTTATATTTTTCACATCCCTTCGTTCAATGTACGTAGGTTTTACCGTATTTAGCTCGATACAATGGTTTTTTTCTTAAAATTGTGCTTTTCCGGGAAGTCGACCGCCACACAAAGGTAACAGCTGGGTAAATCAAAGTGGAAACACAGTGCGCGGAAAATGGTTTCCTTTATTCGGCCGCGCGGGATGTGCCGATAGAGGCCGTAAATCCAGGTGCCCCGCTCCGCCGAGGGGGTCCGCATGCAGATCCTGAAGATTTATTCGCCCCTGGTACTTCCTCCTCTTCCTCAGCTGTGCTGGTTGGCGGCTGCGCCCCGTGGGGGACTCGTATCGCGAATGTTTGCACTTTGAGCTGCTTTTAGCTGATTTCTTGGCGGATACCGGCAGCTACGACGGCCGTCGGAGATAAGCATATTGAATGCTGTCTGCATTATGTTTATCGAATCCCAACTAGCGTCGAGCGCTATCGGCACTACAATAAATCCCATCCAATGGGCTCTCAGAGATCTGAAGATGCTCGGGATATTACTTGTTTTGTGCTCGGTGCTCCCGGCTGAATGCGAATATGGATCTGTTATAATGATGTGTTGTTGAGTACAATTGAGATGTGTAATGAAAGGATGAGTAAAAAATATTGAAAGGAATATCGCTAAAAAACTTTAAAAAAAATATAGAGATATCATTACTAATTACGAAAGCTGTGTATACTTGTTAATGAGAAAAAATCAACAGATGTCTCTAGTAGAGACCATAGTAATATATGAAAGGTTCTTGATTCGGACATATATATATATGTAGAACGTTCAAAACTTAATAATATGTAGATGTTCTTACGATGGAATTGGTGATCGTTGCACTGTATAGAGTGATCACTTAAGCTAGCTCATACAGGTTGTAAGCCCTGAGCCGTCGTATAATAGACTTCCATCCACTTTTCTCATACATAAGTTAACTTCGTCTCTGTGGGACTTCTATAATCTAACCTTATTAAAGGATGAGTCTTTATCACAAGTATTATGACTGAATGGGCAACAGAGTTATTATATAGTACGCTGAGAATGTGTTATTTACTATACGGAGACTTCCAAGGCAAGTTAGTTGTCCAGTACGATCCGAAAAGGCTTGCACATAGAAAGACAATGCAAAAACTTACCCTCGGTTTTCTCCGATTTGTATAAACTTGGTACTCTGAAGTGAACTGTATTGATATGATGTATGCCTTCTTCACCATGTAGAATGAATTCACTTTCAATTCGAGAAGCGGCGTGTCAAAGACCAAACGAGAAAAAGACAAGATGCAGTTTTAACAGAACTCGGCGTAATAATGTCGGTTGTTCTAATTTGTACGAGAAGATGTATGAATGTGGCCGAAGCAAAAGTGGTGTGCCAGGATAGAAGAGTGTGGCGTTCAATCCTCTCTGGCTACTCCTGCGGGAAACGGCGTGATAATTAGTTAGTTAGTTAGTTTTAGTTTGATGCAAGCGTCGGCGGCGGTCGAAATTTGAAAAGGGGCCTGCTCTGGTCGGCCGACGCATCGGAGTAGGTAACTTGCCTATCTCTCCCATGAGCAGGCGCTCGAATATATTTATGAAATATATAGATTCTGGCGGAAGCAATGACTGCTCCTTAACACTCCAGTTCCGGAACAGGGCATGACTTAACCCCAAAAATGTTGTGTTTAAATCTATTTAATAATTATTAATGATATTGAGCTGGTAATCTTTGTGATCCTCGTAAATATCCCAAAGAATACAACACCCAAAGAAAATAAAATAATAATGTTTACTCATAGTCAAAAATACCAAAATTATTAAACTATCGGCAATATGCTTGCTACATTCTGCTTGCACAGCTTCTATCACTCGGATGCTTGTGAGTGATGAGACATCAAAATACTACGGTTTCTTATAACATGATGACAAATTTAATAGAATATTATTTGCATTCTATAAAAAATGTAATTAAAAATATAATACAACAAATCATTGCACTTCAACAATAACAAGCAATAACATTGCAAACAAATCACTAAAAAGCAAAATTGACTTGGGTCACTTTGTAGCGAAGCAATCTTCTGTCTGATGTGTTTAATGTTGTCGTCAAATACATCGCTCGGTTTGTGTAAAAGTTGCACACTGCGCGTTAGGATGTGCCTATTCATTACGTCTGTTCTGCATTTTGGAACATGAAATAATGCATGACCTCGATTACACGAATAGCGTTGTTTAGTGAAGATAGTGTTCTGTATATTCTGATTGTTCTGATTCTGATATTGATTCAAGTTGATACATGAGGTAAGTATTAATAAGTAATATGTTAAATCTTTGTTTTAATTGTGACTGCCGATTATGTCCTTCATATATTTCATAAGAAATTTTAAAAAATATATGTTTTTGCTAAAATTATTGTTTTTAGCAAAAATCTCAGAATCCTCAAAATTATTTGAATTAAAAAAAGTATATTTAATCTCTCGGTAATGAGTTCTCACAATATTTTCTAAAAATTCATATTATTTTTTGAATTTATTGATTATTAACGCTACATAAGATCACGAGGCCCAATTACTCTAGCAAAATACATCACAAAACACCCAAAGAAGAAAGATGTATTGTAACCTCACCACGAATAAAACTCGTAACCTCCGATATGAGAAGCTAGTGTCATGCCCATTAGACTATGGAGGCTGCCAATAAGCCTGTATTATTAATTACACAACATATTCGAGATGTCTAATAGAGATGAAGCTATAGGTTGACCAACGTAAATTGGCGTGTGGCGGTTTTGGAACTAAGACCCGCGCCGCCCGCACCCAGTGGTAACCCCTCGCCCTGTCATTCACTTCCATCGTCTATGTGAAATAATATGAGCTCTGACATCTTAATTTCCAATATACACTGAATTATGTCCAAAACAGTCTGGCAACACCTTGCAGGTGGTGCAAGAACATTGGCCAATGTAGTTTTATAGTTTTACGACGCTGAAAAGGCAAATAATGAACCAAATTACCGTTTGACAGGTCTCTACACAGAGCGGCGGCCATTCCTTTTTTATTTAATTATTTATTTATACAGAGTATTTATACAAGTTCTCAGTTACAATAAATCAACAAAACAACGTAATCTTGAAATATTCAACTGGAGCTCAATTAAGAACGACTCGTATACCAATATGATTTCAAATCTTAAACGCTAATCTAACCAACAGTACAAGAGAAAAAGGAGCAATAAACCAAAAAAGCGAAAAACGAAGTATGAAAAGCAATAATGTCCAATTCGTACGACAGGTCGTAAGCCCTATGAACATCCATAAAAAAACTTTCATAAGTACCTACTTTCCCGTATAAAAATATAGCTTTATGTCTATGAACCATCTATAATACATGTATATCTTGGTTAATGATTTTCTTGAAAAATTTGGACATACCTACTCAAAATATTCTCAACGTAGTCACCAAAAATATCTGTTTAATTCATGTGGTTTGTGTGTTCTGGGGTATTATGCCACGTTTTTACGATTCCATTGCAGGGTCCATCATCACTCCAGAAGACACAAACTAGAAGAACCTGAGTGGCCGTGAAAACCTAAGAACACATATTCGAGAACACATTCATATTTGTGAAGTTGTAATTTTTGAGAAACAAGGTTCTGTGAATTTTTTTTTAAAACCAAATTGATTAATCAATTAGAAATCGTACAGAAAAATCTAATTCACGAAAAAATATTTGGTTAAACCAAATACTTTTTCGTGTATTAGATTTTTCTGTATGTCTTTCTTATCGATTAATTAATTTGGTTTTTACCGAACACTGATAAATTCAATCCAACAAAATAATGCGAATATTCGAAAATTTAAAACATTCAAGTTTTACGGAGGAATTTTGACTATTTTCTTTTATTTTTCTTTCTATTTTCTTTTACCTTTAGTTGTCTACAAAATTTTACCTTGCATCTATACACACGGGCATTCCCAGTGAAGCTGGCATTAGGAATATAATGGAATTTAAAAATGCTTGTATAATTAAATTAACAAATAATGGAAGATCTTTAAATTAGGAAAACATTAACATTGTTACCTCTACGCGAGTTTGAAAATACTTTTATATTTTTTGCTATTTAAGTTTATATATGACTTGAGTATATTTGATTGTTAAACTCACGTAAAGGTGACAAGGTAAATGTTTTTCCTAATTTAATGATCATCATGAAAAATCTCTACAATGATTTTTTTCGATTGTAACTTTGATTATTAATGTATATTTATATATCGGTCAGTAATTACTGTCACACTAGAAACTAACGGTTAACCCCCAACAGTTAAATCCCAGTTACTAATCATCATTACAATCAAATCTAACCGCACACCGGTAACAATAACGGTTTAGCCCATCACTAGTTTTAATGACATTGGCGTGACAGGTATATTTAATTAAAACGCGTTGCTAACACGATTACGCTGAATATATTATCGCGGTAGGTCCCTACGCATGTTGAAATGTATGAGGGATAGCAGTACTAGGGATCGTACGACGCGGTCAGCTCAGGAAGCGGAAGGGAAATGCCGGTAGGTGCATCCAGCCCGTGTTGCATGTGGCTGCCGGTCTCCACCATGATACGACGAATGGTTCACGGACATTTGGTCCACGACAAAAGACCCATGCGACAAAATATTCACTCGACAAAGGATCAGATCCACAACGATAATTATAACAAAAAATACATATAGTGTTGGGTTGGGATAGGTTAGGTAAGACTTAAACAAAAGTGCATTTTAGTCTACACCAAAAGTCTACACCACAATTACAAATACTGCATTTTGCTTAACAGGGCATCATAAATTGCGAAAGTCGCGAAAGTGCGAAAGCGATCATTCATTTGATCGGCTTCTTTTTTTTAAGAATTCGCGAAAAATTATTTTCAATATTTCGTCACCATTATCAATTCATTAATTTATTTAAAGCTTTTTTATTTTTAAAAAAATCATTTTGTTTGTAGTCGTTGCGTCATTGAATCTAATGTGACGTGCTTCTTTTATCGGGAGTACCTTTTGTCGTGGACTTTTTTGTTGTGGAACCGTCCCCCGGTGGTGGTTGGACACTGCTCTGCTGGGGGTGTTCAGCAGTGTTTTCAGTGACAGGTGAGATCGAAACCATGTCCCGATCACCACAGATAAAATAAATTTCTAGTATAGGTAGTATAGGTAGTAAAATCTACCTTTTTTATGATTTGTTACTACAATACAATACAATACCTTCTTTTATTTTCATGCCAATGCGCTCTGACATATTGCACGTCCATCTCATTATATGGCTGATCTAAGCCTTGTCTGCAACAGACTTAATCAATTTTATCATTTAAATGTTATAATTTAAATTCATCACTTATTTAAAAAATAACGTTACATAAACATTTTTTCCAATTAATATGTTCTCTTAAAAATTATGTTCAACACCTTACGTTTTAATACATAAAATTAAATATTTTTATGTTTCAAAATTTTCTATACAATCCTGTACCTGTTGAGCGTCTGAACCCAATTTTTCATAATTAATCTGTAGCACCCTGTCTAGTAGACCTATCTCTGGCCATCCCGATGCACGTGTCAACATTACAAAGTTTGCTCATTTTCCCTCTAGAACCCTGTAGAAAATAAACTCAAACTCTTTTCCTGCCTGGAACAAATATTGCATAGCTACATTATTACTCCAGGTTCCCCGCAAAACAAGAGGACCACCCTACCACCTCCTCCTAATTAACTTATTATTAGAAGGCGGAATTTTCATTAATGAATTTTCATATAAATTTTTAATTTTTTTATTTATCTTGAACTTAATACACGTTGGTTAGAAAATGAGCCACTCTTCTCACCAGGATGAACCTATGCCGAGATAATCAGCCTACAATGCACAATATAGTGAGAAGAAAATACTATAAATATTAAAAAAATACTACATAACTATAAAATTAATAAACTAGTTGTACATATTATAAATAAAAAATATGTTTTTTTTTTAATTTGTTGGATTAATGTTCATATTAAAAAAACATGTTGAATATCTATATATATTTGAATACAAATATACATGATACTTCCGACGCTGTAAGAGCTTTAGCTCTTTCTAGAATTGCATTCCCGTGATTTTATTCACAATGTCTCGGTATTTCTGACTAGCCGTACTAGTTCGCGGGTTACATGAAAGTCTCCCATCAACTTTTGAGGCCTTTTTAGCCTTGACAATGGCACGTGATACCGTGTCGAAACGTATATATATATATATATGTTAAATCGAAGACTTTCACGGGTACAATATGTGTTAGTTCTAACTACTTTGGGGGTAACCCGCGTCAAATTCTGGTCGTCAGGTTTTTGTCAGAACATTTTCAACATTGTATAATGACGATAATAAAGTAAATATACGGATTACTAGAAGCCGAGCAAAAGTCATTAAAGGCGTCGTTGGAGAAACCCACTCCTCCACAA
>JADDOH010017602.1:0-25329 GCA_016648135.1 Agrypnia vestita
AAACAACAAGGGTGGATGATGTTCTATAGTAAATGCTCCATGGACTTAAGAGGCCTCCCATGAAGCAGAGAGGGACGCACCGCATACCCAGGGCTGTTTACAACCACACAATACCTCTCCACTGTCTCTGTGGTGTAACGATGAGAAAATTATAATTAATTAGATGAACATACAATGACATATATGTAGATGAAATGTAATGTTTATCATACAAAAGTTAAATGCAAAATATAAACAAGAAATACATGAAAAACCCATAAGGCTATTAAAAAGGGCAAAGAAGATTATGAACATAATTATGTTGTTTATGTTGATAAAAAGTTTAAAAATACTATTTAATTCATTGCTTTCTGTGACACGTTATCGCTATATGAATTTTTATTTTTATTTTTTCTTTTATTTAATTTATGATAAAAATACAATTTTTACATGACAATTCTTATATATTTATATATCAAATTGACATTTTTTTAAATACTTTGTTGTCGTGTAGACCTCATCATTGAAGAGAAGCTCTTGAACCTGATGAGGGAGCCTCATTTTATATATAGGTAGGTACATATGCGAGTCATTTAATACTACGGTAATAAAGTTAATTTGATAATGAAGTAATAAGGTATTTTGAAAAAAGCTATAGGTTTAAATGATTTAAATGAATTTAAGTTTGATTTTAGGCAGATTTTTTTTTAATAAGAAAAATCGTAATTTTAGTGAGCGAGACGAATTAAAATTTTGTTATCGAACAAATACTGTCCCTACGTACACTTAATACCGAATGAAATTGTGATCACGGAAGAAAGTTAATTGACTTTTCTAGATACCTTGAGACATTCTGAAGTGTGTATTCTTTCTAGCGAAATCTACATAAAGCAGCCGTCTCTAATTTTAGAAGTTCCATGCATTTTTAAGTACGCCTCCGCAAACCTCACCCCTAAAAGTGCTTCCCGAATCCGAGCGGGGTGTTTGCAGCCGCCGAGTCTCGTGCTGGAGAGGGTTACATATGATCGCGGTGGATTTGGTGATTTATCGCGCACCCCCGTGAAAACCTGGTCGGATTTTCCGCGCTTCACGTCCTGAACCGATAATAATTGATCCGCTCGCCGCCGCCGAATGGAGGTCCTACAGGAATACTTTTAAAAATGTGTTATTTTAAGATTTTTGGTCAAGCCTTTAAATAATAACATAACTTAATTCAAACTTATATTGCTTTTTACTCCCTTTATATTAACTCGTGGCGTCTGCTTGCTTGCCGTCAACAAACACTTTGGATCGATTTTTAACATTTTCCCGTGATCCAATCGAGCTGAAACTTTGCAAGCAGACTCTTGGCAATGATCAAGAAGATCTGTTAAATTTTTCTTAAAAAAATTTAATAATTATTGTATATTTTCGGATTTTTAGATTTTTTAATGTTTTTTTTCAAATTGGAATCATTACAAATGTTTGATTACTAGCAACGGCGGCCCGATAACGTCGCGGAATATTTTCTAAATTTGAATTACTCCGTCGGTATACATAAAAGGTACTTCACTACGAATTTCGAAAATCTAAATTGACTGACAAATGTTTTTAGAATTTAATCTTGAAAGCATGAAGTGTCAAAACTCAAAACATCTGACATTTTAGACACATATTAAATTATTGTAAGTTTAGTGTTATGTTATATATTTTAATTCGTCTTTAATTGTTGTTATATTTTACAAAGAAAGGGAGTATAATAAAAACTTGGTTTTAATGGGTTAGTTTTTTTAAAGTTATATTGTTTATTGTGAAATAGGAAAGATGTTTACATTTCGAACCAGAAAAATCGATTAGTAATTTTAATCTCAATCTCAAGTTCTGATGAAATGAAATTTATAAAAAGGTTGTTAGTTGCTCATGTCTGAAACACAAGATGCGCTACAAATCAGATTTCAACTACTCCAAGAATAACAAATAAATAACATATGGACTGAGGACACTTGAATATCTAGTTCCCATGTTCTTGAACAAAATATAAAGTACCTTTCCCACAGGCCTAAAGATTCCAAAATCAGTGGCAGAACTTAGAACGTGGTAGATAGTAAACGACTATTATTAGTTTTTGCTATATTTAGATTAGTATTATTATTTATATATATGTACAAAAAATTGTTTTTTTTTACTTAAACTTTTTAACTTTGTACTTAAAATTTCTTTTTTTTACTTTTGTACTTAAAATTGTTTTGGTTTATCTCTTCTGGTTATAAAATGAATTATATTTAGTTACAGAGTAACATTAAGCGCTTGTTCAGACACAGCGGGAACCGTGCCGTTTCAGAATCGCATGAGATCCGTGCGGGTCTCATTTACCTAGGTTTGTACGTGATCGTTCAGACACAACCGTGCGATTAGTCAACCGATAGAAAATAGACCCGCACGGCGGCCGCACGATCCTATTACTATGGGGCCTTACGAGAGCGTTCAGTCGCGTTGCGGGCACCGCACGGTTCCATGCCGAAACAGCAGCACGCGTGGATTATATTCTCTTTTCCATGGTTATGGATCGCTTTGACACTGAATTTTTTATTGATGAAGTGGAGAAAAGACCTGCAATATGGGATCTTTAGTGTGAGGATTACTCAAATATACCAAGAACCAAGCTTGGCAGGAGTTGGTGGAGATATTTGGAAATGGTGGAAGAAAAGAGTATTTTAGAGAAGAAGGTATTTATTCACCAAAAATGAACTGACAGAATGATATTATATTAGGTCCTTACATATGAAATTGGTGTTTTGCCGTACTGGCAAATTTGATCTCAAATATCTTCTCTTTGGTTAGGAATTCCAAATCCAAATTTATAAGCTATTTACTCATGTATTTGTGTTTTGAAAATTATAATTCATTTGTTTTTTCCTCAATTGGTTTTTTCTTTGCGTCACTCAGTTTACAAAATGAAAAACTTGAAATATCGCGTTATTTACGAGTACGAGTTCCACCGTGGCACCAGTGCTGCAGAAACGGCTCGAAGGATTAATGATGTGTATGGCGACGGTGCCGCAAAAGAAAACACAGTGCGTTTGTGGTTCCAACGTTTTCGTTCTGAAAATTTCGACCTGCAGAACAAGCCCCGTGGACGGCCGGAGACCAAAGTTGATAATGAAGAATTGAAGGCTATTGTGGAAGCGGATCCATCGCAAACCACATCCGAGTTAGCTGCAGGCTGCGGTGTTAGTGATAAAACTGTTTTAATCCACTTGAAGCAAATTGGTAAGGTGAAAAAGCTTGAAAGGTGGGTACCTCACGAATTGAGTGAAGCAAATCAACAAACGCGCGTTGACTGCTGCGTTGCATTACTCAACCGGCACAATAATGAAGGGATTTTAAATCGAATCATTACCTGTGATGAAAAGTGGATCCTGTACGATAATCGGAAGCGCTCATCGCAATGGCTGAACCCTGCCGAACCAGCCAAACCATGCCCCAAGCGAAAATTGACTCCAAAAAAGTTACTTGTGAGCGTTTGGTGGACTAGTGCTGGTGTCGTTCACTACAGCTTTCTTAAATCTGGCCAGACGATTACGGCAGATGTCTATTGTCAGCAACTGCAAACCATGATGGAAAAGCTAGCTGCTAAACAACCGAGGCTGGTTAATCGCTCTAGGCCACTGCTGCTTCATGATAACGCTAGACCACACACTGCACAACAGACGGCTACCAAATTAGAGGAGCTTCAATTGGAATGTCTAAGACATCCACCGTACTCTCCGGACCTTGCCCCAACAGATTACCATTTTTTTCGAAATTTGGATAACTTCTTGCAAAGGAAAAAATTCAACTCCGATGGGGCAGTCCAAACCGCCTTCAAAGATTTTATTGATTCCCGTCCGAATGGTTTTTTTAGTAAAGGGATCGATGAACTACCTATGAGATGGCAAAAGTGCATAGATAGCAATGGTACATACTTTGATTAAATAAACATATTATAATAAAAAAAAATCGTCTTTATGTTTCCTCCCATAATAAATCGCCGAAGTCATGGTTTTTTTTTTTTTTTTGTTTATTTAATGTAAGGACCTAATACTTATGTGTCTTGCCATGGAACACGGCCGTCGTTAACAAAGTAATGAGCGAATATATCTCTGATATTCAAAGATGGAGAACGGCACCAGAACTGTCAAATTGACGTTTATTTTCGCGCGCACAAATCGCTTATTAACCGCGGCTGTGTGAACAGATGACACAAATCGCGTGTTTTGAAACGCGATTCTGAAACTGAACGGTTCCCGCTGTGTCTGAACAAGCGCTAAATTGTGAAAATGAACCTGCAGACAAACGTCTTTTAAGACGTTTTGTGGGATTAGTAATATTTCAAAAATGTAATGTAGTCTCAGACCCAGTCTCAGTCTCAGTCTCAGTCTCAGTCTCAGTCTCAGTCCCAGTCTCAGTCTCAGTCTCAGTCTCAGTCTCAGTCTCAGTCTCAGTCTCAGTCTCAGTCTCAGTCTCAGTCTCAGTCTCAGTCTCAGTCTCAGTCTCAGTCTCAGTCTCAGTCTCAGTATCAGTCTCAGTCTCAGTCTCAGTCTCAGTCTCAGTCTCAGTCCCAGTCTCAGTCTCAGTCTCAGCCTCAGTCTTTATCTCTATTTTAATTTTAATTTTAATTTCTGTCTGTGTTTTGTTTCTATGCATAATACTCTTAAGGCAAGAGGCGTAGGTAGTTATTTTTTTATTGTATTAAAATTTACTTTTTTTAATCTTTAAAAACTTTGTATATGAGAGGCCTACTCTAATGCCTAGTAAGAACGGAAACCATTGGAATGCGCGAGGAATAGCAAGCTGGGGTGCCACGTGGTAACAAGGGTAACAAGACCCTTAGCAACCGACGATAAGGACTTCACCAGACACTTTATTGGAAGCCTTCTCGCGTGTGTGACGCGTGTGGGGCGCGCTTCCAAGTGAGACGAGCTGTCGCATTAGGCGTCTAAAAATTTCCTTATCAGAGAAACACAGCACGAACTCTTTTTGAGGATAAATGTCAAATACACGAGTATTTACTTTTTATTCTTGATTATTCTTCTACTTTTTTGAAATTGTAATCCTTACCAAAATTTTATATAAAATCTACTTATAAATACGAAGACATTATTGTTTAATTCGAAATTTTAATTTATTTTTCCTGATTAAATATTTCTTTCAGTTTCTGAACGTGGCATCATACTTGTAAGAATTATCATTTTTTAATTCAAACATGTGTTTAATTATGAAGGTCTACATTCAACGCTGGACGCAGATTTGCAGAAGGAAAAAATTAGTAAATAAATTCGTAAATTAGAATGATTCTGTTATACATGCAGAAGCCTTCCGAGTTCCGTGAAGTGTTTTAGATGAAAATATAATAATAATTTATCAACAAAGAAACATAACAATAACAATTTGAAAAAGATAATAAATTTGACAAAGTAAAAACTGTATTTCGCTTTATGGGCAACTTTATTCTAACTTTGTATAGGTAGCATTACTAATGAATGCAATTTGCCGTAGTTGAAATTTTTGTAAAGATTTTACCTTGAAATCCAGGAATATCATTTATATTAAGGTTTAGCAAAAATGAGTATAAAATTATATCTAACACAGCTAGAAAACAACAGTAAAATTATAAACTATTCTGGGACAGTTACTGCAAGTCCCAGAATAAATGTCTATACCAGAGTTCGGTGTTTGGTTCACTCAATAACTAATGGTAGATGAATCCACAATGTTACTCACGTGAATTTCGGCATTCTCAGCTTATGCGGGATATTCATAGGGTAAGGTAAGTTAAAACACTTACTGTGGATTAATTTGGTATAATCTATAAAATACAAAGTTATGTAAACATTTCTTAGTAAAGGTTTGAAATATTGAAAAGTATAAAATATGATGAAAAAGTATAAGAAAAGTGTAAGGATGAGACGCGCGACAAAGAGTTATTCCGTTATTAGCGCACTCCCGAAATACTACAGTAAATCACTGGTGAAAGAAGGTCCTGGTGGTCTGCTGGCGAAAAAGGAATCGTGATTTCCCTCGCGGTGACTGGGGCATCTACTCGCCCACAGATGTCAGCCTCGTCTCGCTTTCGTCGCCACTCGACATCATTTTGTACGGTTTAATAAAATAAATCCATGGAAATTCACGTGACGTAATAATAATTAATAATGACACTTGCGACCTGAGCCGCGCGGTGATTAACTTGTCACATGTTAGCGGCTAGTCGTCACAGTGTTGTCGTTGAAATTCCAACCTAATTCCAGCAGCGGACATTCGAAGTTAGGATAGTTGATAGTTTAATTTTGAATTAATTTGTTTGTACTTGGCTTGAGTCCTGAAATATGTGTTTTATTTGTTTATAATCGCCCACATGGGTTTTTTTATATAAATATTTTGCATTGTGTATTAAATATATACTCACAACATCTACATAAAGAATCAGTCTACTTTTTTAAGAACAGAGATGTGACACATATTCCGTGTGCATGGAATGGTCACATTAATTTTCCTAATATTTATATACAAACTTAAATAAACTACTGCACTGTTCTATGAAAATAGCACAAGTGTTAGCGACGTACATGCTGATGTCCCGGAATAAGGTTTGAACCTACGACCACGACCACAAAACGTGCAATAAAAATAATTTATATATTATCAGAAAGTCAGGGAACTCAAGAAACGTAATCAATTACGCCTAATATTTTTATAAAGCATTTAAAATATTGTATTTGAATTTAAAAAAAAATCAATGAGTCTGAATTCTTTTCTATGCCTGAGGAGACTTTGTATTAAGGAAATAATATAATTGTATTTGCTCACGTAATTTGCGCACTGTATACTTCGCTATTTTCATAGCTTAAGAATCGGAGTGCGGATTATTATGTGGATTATTTCACTAACGATTTATTTTTCAGTGTGATTGAGAATTTGGTAGACACGGTTTCTCTTCTGAAATTCATATTGATATGTACATATTAATATGAATTTCAATCCTTACTAGATAAACAAATTAGTTTCTTAAAAGTGAAATATTTAATATAATCAGCATACCAAAAAAAATTTACACCAAAAAGTATAATAATAATCAATTTATATTAATAAAAAGAACACTTATAAATTTTTGTTTTTATGAATATCTTGCAATTTTAATTTTCAGAATACTTTGGCTAATAAAGATATCATTGGCCCCGAAATAGGTTTATTACATACGATGTTTACTTTTTATGAATATAAATTAAGTTATTATGATATTTTTTAAAAAGTTAAAAAAGTACAGCCGGGGCGTACAGTGAAAACATTAAAGTATGACTTTAACGTAACCATATTTTTTGAAAAATTTTAAACAAAACATATATCTCGTTATATTTCTTTGACAACAATTAGCATATTATTCATATTTTTATATATCATAGCATTCTTTTAGATAAATATTAAATTTCTATTTTATTTTTGAAAATATATGTTAACTCAAAAATCATGCCTCAATGTTCTCACTGTACGCGCCTGCAATACAGAATTAAACGTTTCAAATTATTGTGTATAATTAACTTGTATGATGGTATTTTAAATAACTCTATCTCCAGAGCAAATAGGTCACATATCTTTTGTCCTAAAAAGTGACCCTAAATCTCAATTAAATGTATCAATTTACTCGAGTGTGACACACATAGAATCATTGTACTTGCATTTAGTTCATGATTACTTGAGTATTTAACCGACTACCAACAAATCTCTCTCATTTTCTGCACCAGCGATATTCTCTTACATGTGGTGAACAAATAACGTAAAGCGTTTCTCTCGAAACAAATCTCGGAGGAGCTGGAAGACTTCGTCAAAGGTAGGGACACTCGTGAATTAATTATCATTATACGCCAGGCCATAGAGAATTTTATACATCCCTTTGTCGAATTCAAAAGAGGTTTCGATTCAGTTGCATGCAAAAAATTTAAATTCTAAAACATCTTGTGTTCCTCCTGAGTCAACTCTACAGACACAGCACAGCATCAATAAAAGTTGATAATGTCGGCTCGGATAAAGTCAGACATGAGCGAGAATAAGTGCTCTGGTCATTACTGTATAGTATTTGTGAATCTTATCCTTAACGATGAAACCGATTTTGGTTCAAAAGGATATTTTTACACACATACGTGATGATCTCCGGGGATCATTTTACCCTTATTTGAATAAACCAAAAATCTGTTCTATAATCAGAGTATATTATAAGAATTATTCTCAAAAAGTGGCACAAAAACATTTTAACTCAACACATTTTTACATTTGTGACGGTCAGGAGCCGCCGCGGGTCTAACCGTATGTATCCGGCCTACATACACTAATCAGAGATCGATTTCGCTGATATGCTCCGAGTTATCACAGAGACAACGATTCTGTTGTTCAGGAATATCACTTGCGTACGCAATGATATTCCTGAATAATCTGATGTGCTCATTATTGCTTCTACTTTATTTACCATACATTCATTCACACTACATTCATACATACTAACACTCACACACACGACACTCGCTAAACATACGCCACACGCTAACACGAGAGGATTCTTCTGGAGGGATGGGAATTCTCTCCGACACAACCTAGGCCGCCAAATATTTATCTTCTATGCCCTGGTTTCGATACCTCATATCGCGTTCTCCACAAGATTGCTATAATTTTTCATTTACGTAGGTCAAAATAAAATAAAAATGTCTCAGGGGCGCAAAGTTTCCAATCGTTTTCAATAAATTCACCAGTAATGAAGTATAATTTAAAATAATAAAACACGCTAAATTAGAAATAAAACGAAATCAGTTACCAGCACGATATAACAGCGATTTCATTGGATAATGCAGGCTTTTCAGCGGGGGGTGGCTCAAATTGGAAGGTTCCGTGAACTTAATGAATGACCCTCCGTCACAAACGACAGAAAGGTTCGTAACAAAGCATATAATTTGACCACATCAAAGCACGACGCCAGGGACATTTCAAAAGTGTTACGTAGAAAGCTTTTTTATGCGACTAGGTTGTCTCTTTGTGGAAATAATTGAATTCTTGGAACAAAAGTCAAACCTTTTCAGATGAATGAGTCTTTTTTGAAATATATTATGTTAAACGCGTAATTTTTTCACGTTTTTCGAAAGAAAAATAAAATTATTAAAAAATAATAACCCACTTTCTACCCTTATTTGAATTTTATTGACCACTGCATTCAAATAGCTTTTTACAGTCAGCTTACTTAATTTTTTCTCATGACTGACTATAGTAATCCTTTCTTCTTCTTCTTAAACGTGAACTGATTTATTTATTTCTTAGCAAACACGGGTCATGTCTCGGACTTGGTGTTTTCATCTTCTCTTATTAGAGTGACACTCCTAGCCTTACATTACTCTTCTTCTTCATGCTTTCAATACAACAAACATATATCAAAATTTGATAGATCTATCATGGGTGGAATTGGTGAACATTACATTGTGTAAACTAATCACTTAATCCAGCCATACGATATGCCGTTAGCACTACGGACACCAAAAAACATTTCCATACGTACTTTTCTATATAAAAAAAGTAGCTTCGTCTATATGAGTCCTCTATATTTTATTTAGATAAATGATGCCCCCTTAGGATGAAATCCAAAATGTTTTCTTAAAAAATTTGAACACATCTATCAAAATATTCTGAAAATATAAAAACCGACCTGGTAAGTAGATAAATTGAAATACTTTTCAGGCATATTCTAGTATATTTGTTAATAATTCGGAATAATGTCGTATACATGTAAAAAGAATATTGCTTTAAAAACTCCAATCAAAAATAAAGAAATCTCATTAATAACGGCGACATCTACATTGGTTTGCGAGAATAACAAATATTTTCAACCACAGGTGGTGGTAGTGAAAATACAATAGACACTTGAAACAAGATGTTAACATTAAATAAATATGCAATTTCCAAAAATTGGATAGATGTGGTAATCTGTAACGTAAAGTGATCACTTGAACCAGCCATATATATTTTTTTTATTGGGTTCTATTTAGATACAATTTGTACACGTTTAATATAATAGTATGTATTTATAATGATATTGTTGATATTATTGTTCTGACTAGGGGTGCTGAGGTGGACTAGTTTATACTTATTTATTTTATATTTTTAAATTACTGCGTAGTTTTCAATACTCCTTCTTATATATCTGCATCGACTTGTTTTAGCCATGCTTTTATCTTTTTTTTGAAATCTTCAATCTTTTCAATATTTTTGAAGGTTGGGGGAAGGATGTTGTAGAGTTTTGTTGCAAAATAGACATAACTTCTTTGGCCAAAAGTTGTGTTGTAAGTTGGTATATTTCTATTTACCATTTTACTGCTTCTCGTATTATATGCCGGTGTTCTATTGTTTTGTTTTGTGTCTTTAAATTGGTGTAAGAGAATACTCTTGGCATATATTTGTTTTATGTTCGGTACGTCAAAACATTTAAAAATCTCTTTTGTGGGCGTTCTGATTGGAAGTTTTAAAATGATTTTTTAATGCTCTTTTGCGATATATTAAATGGTTGATATAGTTTGTTGTGGCAGATCCCCATGCTAAAATTCCATACTCAATCCGAGAATGACATAAGGCAAAGTAAACTTTTTTAATATCTTCCTTAGATAGTATACCAATATATACACCCAAAAATACTTTCACACCGTACTTTGCCATATAAAAAAATAGCATCGTCTATATTATATTTTGATTGTTGATGCCTCCCTGGGGATAAAATCCAGTTTTGGGTTCTTGAAAAATTTGGAAACACCTACTCAAAATATTCTGGACATTTTTCATACCATACATATAATTTTATGTATCTCGATAGCAAGACTCTTTAAATGCGATTTTGTTAAAACAGAAAAGAAAAGAAAAATAATATTTTTTCAAATGGATATTATATGCCAAATGAACTCATTTTAATGCTTGCAGTACGGGAAAAAAATAATTTATGTCCATTTGAAATTGGCTATAACTTTGTGGTTATTTATCGCAAATTAAATTAAGCAAAAACTCACTTGGTTAAAATCACTGTATTCTCGGTAAATATAATTGCCTATATTTTGATATATTTAATTTGTAGTTTTTCCTGAACAAGGAACAGTGGTTCCCATTATTTTTCCTTGGTAATTTGAACCTGAATATGCGTTTGATAATTGAATAATAATTTTACTAAATGGATTATTTTCAAAGGCCTCGTACACCGGGTTTAAAATGTGGTTTATTTAATAGAATTTCATGGTTTTAACAAACGTGGTTTATTATACAAAAGCTTAAATTTGATAATGATGCATTTGCTTTTCAAATTTAAAATACATTATTATTGCAAAATTATTCATGCCAATGTATTAACGTAACTGGAAACTACTTGACCGTATTGTTTAGATAGTTATTTGAAGCTAAAACATTGTAATTTTCAATTTTTCTTCATTTTTGCTTTAGGTTAATATTAAAATATCTTTCCAACATAAAAAAACCTTTCCTCTCCTTCCGGTTCTGTGAAATGAATTGACATTGCCTTTAATTTAATCTCTGTAAATACCCTAAATATAGAGTTCATATTTTAGGCATTCCTCTGTAAGATACTAGATAAAATAATTACAATATGGATGTATTTATTAAAAATGTTTCCACGAAGAAACTGATATTAACTTGTCAATACTTGTATGTATAAGGGTGAGGAGTGGTCCGGGGAGCGCAGCGCGTGGTGTCGGATTACATTACACGTTTAGAATCTGTAATATGCTGTCTCTGTCTCGGTTCTGGGTCGCTCCCAAAGCTGATTACAGCCTCTCTCCAGTAAGATGAAACACATCAAAGTATCAATTCAAAGCTAAGAACTTAAATTCTTTTGGATTTTGATAGTTGTAAATTTTTCAATTTTTTGTAACGCACCACTAGAAAAATCTTGATTGGTGACTATAGAAAAAATGGTATGTATTATTTATGTGGTTGGCGATCTACCATTTGTATCTAAAATTGCTACAACCTATTTAATATATTTAACTTTTTCCTAATATCAAACACAATAATTTCGTTGTTTGTCCATTCGTCGGTCTGTCTGTCCCCGTAACTTCGTGAAACGTCCGTAATTACGTTCGAATTCATGCCTAAAAATCGGCCGGAGTTGGAGCTTGAACCCCGGGCCACCAAACCCGAACCGGCCATTTCACACTCGTTGACCTCTCCGTGGAGTGCCAAAAAGATGTTATAAATATATACTAATGCTTAGCAAGGACACAAACCAATTCAATGTATTAATATTAGTTTTAAGTTTAATATATTATTAATCCCGAAGAAATTATTTAAGAAATCTGGTTACATACACGCAGAGAAAATTTTGGAAATTTAATGCGGCTACGAGATAATATTTTTCGCCAATAAGAATTAATTTTTCCGTATTGCATTGTTTTTATTTATATTTTATATCAATACTTTTATTTCTTAATATTTTCAATTTGTTAGAATAGTTTTTATTTTTATGGATAGTAAATTTGATACTGTTTTATTATTCACGATACATTTTTCCTTGGCTGTCAAAAATTGATGTACCCCCAAATCCTACAACCAACCTGCCTGCTAAAAGAATATCTCGTCAACCCTTCGGAGAAGAGGGTTATAAGAGTCTGACACTTGTCAAGGAAACAAATATTTATAGGGTCCATAGTATTTGCATGGAGGGTGAAATATCAAGTTAACAAAAGATCACTGCCTGATGTATGACAAAATAAGGAAAAGGATTTTGTCACGGCTGAACGTCCTGACACAAGTCCTTGACGCCTCTTGTCGGTAGATTTTCATTAGGTCCTTTATATGCCTGTTATGGATTGAGTTCGAAGATTTAGGTTCATTTGTATGTTTTAGGGTTAACCCACTATTTTTCAAAGGATGAAAAGTTGATTTTTTAAAATAATTCTTGTCATTTTTACTCCCTTTATATTAACTCGTGGCGTCTGTTTGTCTTCTTGTCTGAAGAAAAAACTTTGGATCCAATTTAAACCCCTTTCCCGTGATCCAATCGAGCTGAAACTTTGCAAGCAGACTTGTGGCGGCGATCAAGAAGATCTATTAAATTTTCGTTAAAAAAAATTAATAAATTTTTGGATTTTTCAAACTTATTAAGTTGTATGAAAATATTTCAACGCGTCTGGCAGACGCGAAATCTGATTATAGTATATTTTGGATTTTTGAAATTTTTTTATTACTCCCTTTCGTAGAGTCGCCCGACCGAAGCCCAACGCGTAGGTTAAGCGAAAAAAAAATGTGTCAACTAGTAAATGAGAAAGGGAGTATAATAAAAACTTGGTTTTTATGGGTCACTTTTTTTAAACATTGCAATGTATATTATTATGTTTTATATGTTTATTGGTAGAAAGCATTTGATGAATGTGATTTGAAAATGCGTCCACCAATATACAAAAATTAGCAGTTAAACCATCGACTATCGCTACCGATTGCTTGGTGCTAGGCCCTGCACGTGGTTATGCTGGTCGCCGCGTGGCTGACAGTGACCGTTGCGTGGTTATTAGTGTCTGCGATTATCTATCAACCATTGCCTGCTGCTTTTCATACAATTGGTAATTTTTTAAAGTAATAATGGCAAAATCTCGCAATGCCTAACGCGTCTTTGAAATAATTGTAATTCAGATGATACATCACCGTGTTCGACTTCAAGTTAGACATATTTGCCACCATACGTGCATTCTAACCGAAAAATTTAACGTCAAAAATATAGTTGCCTGCAGAAAAAATAAAATTGACAAAATAAAATATAAATATTGACTTCTGAAAGTGACACGAATTATTAATAATGTCTGTGTAACATTTCTACACACATAATGTTTTTTTAATTTTTTAAGTTATTTTTTATTTATTTTATTTTATTATTTTTATTATTTTTAATATTAAATTAAAATTAAAGTCTCGTCAAGCTTGTTTTTTTTAAAAAACACACTATTTGATTAATTTTTGAAGCTGGCAATGAAAAAAAAATGCATTACTCCATGCATACATGTTTCGAGAACAATGTTCTCTTCTTCAGGATTATTGGTGTACTAAAAATTGAAAAAGTACACCATGCAAATGTGTTACGGTAAAGGGCTTGGTGAGGGGAGGGCGGGGAGGGGGGGGGTCAGAGTGTTAATTATTATGGATCATCTGATTTTATTTTAATAATAATGTCACCACAAAGTTCAAGCCTTCATACAGAAGAAAAAATATTCTTCAATCAGTTTAAATAGATGTCAAGCGTCGTTACTGTATAACCATCGCCAGCGATGTGGTGTGCGTCTATTATTTATTTATTAATAATAAACGCCCTAATGGCCTTTTACAGTACAAGAAAATTAAAAAGATTTTTATATACCTAATTTAATAATTAATATTATGTCATTTATGTTGTTCAAAAAAGATAATTTTGAAAAATTATGATCAGCATCATTGGATCCACCATACGCGCTAATGATAGACGAATATAAGTAAGTACATATGGAATATAATCAAGAGATCTTGGCGGTAGAAGACAAATCAAAATTAAAGATTTAATTAATTAATTAACTTAAGAGTAGCAGTATTATATTATTCGGACTAATTCTCACTATCGAGGTCTACTTCTAGAATATTTGCACGTTATTTTTTATTCACTGTATTCGCACTTTTATAGTCACGCTGATCGCTTTCGAAAACGTCTCGAATGCCCGGTAGGTACTCTCGTAAATTACTTTTGCTGGTCGCTTAAAATTCAGACTGGATCGCAGTTCACTTTCACGTGGCTTTTATTTCTGGTTTCTACTCAACTTCAAAACATACTGATGTCGCCGCGCCTCTCGCGCACGTATTTATACCCTCGATTTTATAGAAATATCTGGCGTACTTCTGTGCATTCAAGTCCCTAGCGGTACATTCCAATTCAAAACTTTTCGAATGCCCGGTAAGTAGGTACTCTCGTAATTTATATTTTATGGTCGCTTATAATTCACACTGGTTCACTTTTACATGGCTTTTGCCTCTGGTTTCTGCTCAATTTCAAAACAAAACTGATTTCGCCACGTCTCTTGCGCAGTATTTATACCCTCGATTTTATAAAAATTTCTGGCATAGTGCTGTGTATTCGAGTGTTTACCGGTACTTTCCAATTCACTGTAAAACGTCCAGGGTACTAAAAAATTCACAATTGTGTATTTCTTTCTGATTATACAGTCTTACGATAATATGTACCTACTCAGGGTCATTCTCCTTCCAAAACTTTTAAGAAATTTATCTAATGTACAGGAACCTTCTAGACACACCAACACATTCCGCCACTCAGCACTCAGAACCTTATAGAATTTTAGGGAATTTTCTAGAACTTTCTAGAGCAGGTTTTTCCGGAACTTTCTAGACTCACCGACACAGTCAGCACGCCTTTTTTGAAACAATCTGAAGCATTTGCGGTCTACCCATAACAAAACAATGTGCAAGAAATCACATTTTCGTCACCCACTCCCACCCACGCACAGCCACCCCCACCAAACTCGCATATTTTCGATGTGACACCAAGGGCTATCCACTACCATAACCATCAGTGGGTTGTTGTGGCTGGTTGTGGAGAAAACTTGGCGGATAGGGAAACACGGGTTTCTTTATATATATATATATATATTGATTGATTGAATTACAACCCTAGTTTCGAGAGGAGCAGTCCCTCTCATCATCAGATATCGAAACTATAGTTGTAATTTAACAGCTCATATTGTGTGCGTGTATTACAAAGTAAAGAAAAACATCTTTTAAATTATAATGTTGCACCAGTATCTGCCAAATCTTTCAATGATAAGAAAAAGTTATTTGAATCGCGGTTATTGAGAAACTAGGGATGTTATTCGATAATTCCGTTCAAATGTTGGGGTACGCGGATGATACTCATATTATAGCTAAGTCCCACGAGGCTGTACGATACGCATTCATAAACCTTGAATGATCCGCCAATAATGTGGATTCATTGTATTCACGTACATAGGCTCTTCAGAGGGTTGTAATGATACAGGGGGATGAATGTGTATGAAACATATGAAAAGGACCCTTCAAATGTTCGATAAGTGAAAAGGTACGTGAGTTGAAATTGAAAAATTTCAGTAATAAATATTTAAAATATTCAATTAAAATATTTGGCTGCTTTTTAATTAATTTACACATAAATTTTTTAACTCAAACACGAGGTAGCGCCCGCACTGCCGATTTAACCAGAAATGAGAACGGAATGGGCCTTTCGCGAATTATACCACCCTATTAGGCAACAGTGTCGTATTTGTAACTGGAAACAAAAGGAGTAAGATCTTATAAAACTGTGCTTAAGGTATATATATTCCACTTTTTTAGCCTAACCTTAACTTATATTTTTTTTTTGTTATTATAAATGCAATATTTTTGTAATAGGTACAAGGTTTTAAGAATTTGTGAAAGAGTGTACCTACCTATATTCAAAAATTTCGTCATTATAATGAATTCTCATTATGTAGTTTTTTTTTGTTGTTTAAAATGTTTTTTTTTATATAAAAGGTATATTTTATTTTTAGTCCTGTAATTTTTATATTTATCTTAATTTTGTTTACCTAAAGAACATCATAAACGCGCCTCAAAAAATTTAAAATGTAGCCATTTAAATACATGTGTTTTTATTTCCAAATGCGTGGACATTTGTCATTGTACCAAATGACCTTGAACCTTTTTTCATGTCATGTTCTATACGTGCATGCTTAAATAATGATTGTGATTTAGTATTGGAACAATTTAATATGCACTCAGGTTTCTATTTGACCTCATTCACCCTCGTTCTGGAAACCTTTGTATGATCTATCACCTGGGTTAATGATGCACACGTCAGTCAAGATACACCCACATACTTGCGGCATACATATACTAACCTCAAACAGCAATACCAGAAAAGCCTTCTTGAAATATGACAAATAATAAATATAGAATAAAATGATCTTCTTGTATGTTTTTTATCGCATCCCAGGTATAAAATATGCATTCTAAGATAATGGGTCTTTAGTAATTTTAATAGTAGGATTGACGAATTATCATAATTGTTTCGGTATTGAAATAAATAATATTTTATAGGAACTGTATTGACGTGTAGAGATTTGATTCTCCACGCTTTACTGCAGCTATATCACAGCATCTTCAGGACAGTGCCTTCACTCTGCGGGATCAAGGACACGCTGATATGACTTCAGCGAAACGTCGAGAATCGAATCTCTACACCTAAATATGTCAAACTACCGAAATTTTTATATCTTCTATCTATTTTATATATAAAAAGCAATGTTCGTATGTGTATCCGCTGTATACTAAATAACTACTGGACTGATTTACCTACGCGCAGTTTTTTTTTCAAATGATCCGCGTTGTCCGGAGAAGGTGTAATGAGAACTGGAGATGAAAAAGGAGAACTGAAATCTTCTGATCTGACTATCTGACTAATAAAAAAAAATATCTTCATTTCATCTGTAGAAGAGAAGCTGTATATTCGTTTAATTGGTACACCTTTAAGGCATATTTTGTGCAATAGAGCCGCTAGATGATTCTCTTTAATATATTATATATTAACAAGCGGATTCTGAATTATTTGTACATGAACGTACAAACATAATGCGTCAAATAAATATAATTGAACGATCATTTTTCATCGAACAGAATAAAACCGAGCGCCAATTAACACGCGTGTTTGATCGCCGACTGCCGGCTCCGCACGGGCCTGTGAGTCCTTAAAATTTTAATTTATCACGCGATCACGTACAAATGCAGCAAATTGCAAAACCGAGACCGGCGCTCCTAATGCAACCCGAACAAATTTGCACATGTCGCTTGGGCGGGGATAATTTTCAAATGCAGTCGCCGCATGCATCGGAATGACAATTATACCGCTCGGAATATTCTGCGCCCGCCGCGAGCTTTGTTGGGCGGGCGCTGAGCTATGCAAGAGGCGACGCCATAATCGCACCCAGCAGCCTTCGGATGATTAGGATCTGACCGGTTATGCAGACTATCATCAAAAATAATGAAAATCTGAACATAAAATTCTGTAACGAGATGATAGAATTGGAAGGAATTGCGCACTATCGATGTCTTCCTAAAGCCATGTATTCACTAGGGGACAAATTGTCCCTCAACAGCATGCGCAGCATAGAGTCTACGTGACGTCGCAACGTCGTGCACTGTTCCGCGACCTCGCGCACAACATAGCGCGGCATTTCTACGTGCCGTGGCAACGTTGCCATGCGCACGGTACCCGAGCGTACTCACTGCAACATTCCGCGGAGCGTCAGTACCACGTGGTATGTTTACAAGTGAATACGCATGCGCTGTATCTGTCAAGATGACAATGCGGGGAAACGAAATCGTTCTCGAACTCATCGAGCTGTATCGATCGAAGATCGCATAGAATGTCCGTCCTTCTTTCTCTTTGCAGTAAATAATTTCGCATTCTCCTCTTACTTTTCGATAAACTCGTTAACATAAACAGATACGCGGCTATCATCACCTCAGGGCGATATATTTCCGCGACGTCTGGAAAACAATAATTATTTGCAAAAAGGACCTTGTTTTTAATATATTCAATTTACTACAGTAAAACCTCGTTAATTTGAAATTGCGACCCAAAAAAACATTTCGAATTGCGCGGAACCCCGTTTTCGCCAAATGAGATACCGCAGCTGTCATCGTAAAATCATCGAGTGACATTTCCGCGACAAGATATGCGAGTCCCGGTGTGTACACGTCAATTGACCGCGTCATTGTCCCCGAAACATGAGCGTAGATGTTGATGCGACATGTCGAGCGGAATGTTTCGCGATTTGTCCCCTAGTGAATACATGGCTTAACACTCCATAACAGAGGTGGGGCATCCATGAACGAACTGTTGTTTTAGAACAGTTCACTTTACTGAACGAAGGAACGGTAGAGTTCACTTTAGTTCAGAATGTGTAAAATAAATCATAAGTTTTTAATCCGAAAATCGATGAAATCTTTGGCAGGTACTCCATTATTTTTCTCTGGGCAGTGAAAATTTTGTGGCGGTTGAGTGATGAGATTTTTGGAAATTGAAAGCATCCCTCCGCTGCTCTTTCTTCTTCTTCTTTATCAGCCTTCGTCTTTCCACTGCTGGATATGGGCGTCTTTCTTATTTTTCCATTCTTCCCTGTTGTTGGCTAATTGTAGCCATTTCTTTACCCCACAGCAACAATATCATCGGTCCATCTCTTTTGAGGTCTTGCGATGCCTCTTTTATTTTCTCTATGTCTCTATTTCAGAACTCTGGGAGGCCATCTTGTAGTATCCTGTCTTGCAACGTGTCTTACCCATTGCCATTTTACCTTCGCTACAGGATCCATGATATCAACTACTCTAGTTCTGCGCCTAATTTCGTCATTTCTAATTCTCTTAGGCTTACTCCAAGCATGGATCTCTCCATGGTAGCGAAAATTTATGTTTGGGAAAGACTCTTCTTATTTAATTTAGCGAGTTGATGTAGATAAAAGTAGGCGTTAAAATTCTACCCCCTCTCAGACTATATTTTTTGGAAAGTTGATGATAAAATTTCGATGGAAACTGAAAGCACGCCACCCTCCACAAATTTAAAAATCTTGGGAGAGTGAACGAGGAAATCTTGGGAAACTGAAATGCCTCCCCCCATTGTTTCGAAATTTTAGATGAAACACAATAATTCAAGAAACTATTGAACGATTCAAAGTGAAGACTTCACTTGGCCGAACAATCGATGAACAATAGTTCAGTTTCTTCTGTGAAATTCCATCTCTACTTTCCATAACACTCTGAGACGATCTAGAATCGCCTAAAAAATTTTCGTAAACACTGGAAAGTCGATTAACTGCTAGAAATGTGAAGAAAGTTCTCGAGGCATCGCGAAATCCATATGTTTGGTATAAAAGGGCTAGCGCGCACCCGTCGGAGAGAGTTTTTGTTTGATGTTTAACCAGTGCTACAGTAGCAGCAATAAAAGCTTAGCGATAGCAGTGGGACAAATTCGTATATAACGAGTGTCAAATATTCGGGCAAAGTGCCTTTGTGCGAAATTAAACAGAATATTCTCGATTGTGATCGAAGCGATAGAAACAGCATAATCAGTGTGGATTAGTTAATTGAATGATAAGTGTGTGAAATGTACAAGAAATATTTAGTGAGTGTAAATTTAAGCGCGGTGCTCCCATTTAACTAGTGTCCAGTGACTTTTCGTGAAATTAATAAAAACACTTAATTTTTTACTCAACCTGTTTACTATTCTTAAAAATTATCGAATTTTTATGGATTATATAAAAATAAAAGGCCACTTTCTATCGGTTCTTAGAAGAGGCAAAACCCAAAAGCCAGCGAAATTTGGCAAATGTCGACGAAATCGGATGAAGGAAAATTATCAACCGTTACGATAGCGAGCGACGATCGTGATCTGGGTTGACATCGGGAGACAATGGGGCGCCAGTAGGTCAGATCGCAGGGAAAGGTAACTTTCAAATCAGCGTAAGCCCTTACTATGATTTGGTTGGTAAAATTTTAGAGTTAAATTAGGGCCACTATGCATATATAGGATCTAAAAATAAACAGGATTTCATTCATCAAGATATACTATAGATGTCTTACAGAGACGATTGTATTTATTTATGGGAGAGTAGGTATTGAAGTCTTTGGGTTTTCATAGGGCTTACGACTTATCGAACGGCTGGCGTAAATAATGATCACTTAAATAATGTTCACCATTTCCTCCCATGTTAGAATACAACGTTAATCAATTTTTCGAAAGTTGTGTTTAAATCTTACAACCTGTTTCATATGCGTGTTTTAATAATCATTAGCGTGACCAGCGTTCAAAGCTTTTTCATTCCCCTTAATTTTCTTTTTAATAAAAAAAATAGAGATGCGAACACGGAATACGTGTCACATCAATATTCTTACTATTTTCAAACTAAGCTAAACGTTTGTGCTATGAAAATAGGACTAACTTGCTAGTCTGGAGTGAAGTTCAAAACCACGACCTTTGGATTACAGGGCGAGTGTTCTAACCACAAGACCAACAAGCTACTCAGATTTACCACAGATGTCACTTAATGAGATATTTATTTTTATGATTGGAATTTAGTGATGTCCCTGTGATAAAATTCTATTGCAGTGTTCTGAAAAATTTACACAAATTCAAAATATTCAGAATGTCAATCATTCAATTTCGAATAGAAAATAGTTTTTACACTTTGAGTAATATGTCATCATTGACATCAGAGTCAGCATTTTTTCAATGCTTCTGACCTATTGTCTGTTCTGTAAAACGCTGGAATTCACGGGTATACCGAATATTAAAAATTCATTCGCTTTGGTACAAGTCAAATAAAATGATGTAAACAAAAATTTTGAACCAGATTTTTTTTTAAATTTTAAACATTTTTTTGACACGTCAAAATAAATGAATTTATTAACGTTTTACAGAAAAAAAATCAGAAATATTTAAAGAAAATGTTAACTTTGAGGTCACTTATTTCCTTAACCGTTGATATTTCACCCTTGTGTAAAGAATATTTTCAAAATTTTCAAAGCAAGAAAACATATTGTGGCTTGACAATGTAATAAATTTAAAAAAGAATAAGATACTAAGTTTAAAATCACTTATATTACTCCACATATATATTTATTTGTCAACTAGTTTCGGTTAGTCTAAACTTTCTTAAGGACATGTAAATATAAATATATTTCACTTGTTATATCTATATTTTACTTGTATATCTATCTATATTATTAGTTATGATCTTCCCATTATTTTTTTCTATTAATCGATTAGTTAAATATTATAATTGGTAAGGTTTTTCCGAAAACGTTAAATTTAATAAAATAAAGTGGAATAAATTAAAGTATTCAACTGAATATACAGAACTAAGTGCTTGTGCTATGAAAATAGGAATATTTGCTTTCTCTTGGAATGGGCCTTGAACCACTGGCCACTGGAAGCCCTTATCACTAGATCAACAACCTTTTCTGGACTGTCTACTTTAGCTGGATTGTCGACTTCTCGAAACATAGCTTGAAGAATATTGCTTGAAGATTTTCAGTCTCTATCAATTTTTTTCCGTGATTGATATGATAAAGGGTGTGATTTTTTTTAGATATCTCATGATAAAGCCAAAATATTACTTTAAAGGCTTTTATGCGAACCAGAAAAGGAACAAAAGTAGACCGAATGCAATGAAAATTAGATACCTTAAGCACACTTGTCTCAAATCTATTTTTGATAGAGTAATAATAAATAAAAAATCAGAAACAAACGTATGACTGATCTAAATGTAGTGGATTGAATAAAATAATGGTTGCTTTGGTGTTTTGTTTATATTGAATAAGTGTAAGGAGACAATAATAAGAAAGATATTTGACGTAAAAGTATTGATGTTCCTAGAAATGGAGAGAAAAACCGTGGAAGAACTGATATGAATAAGGAAACAAAAAATGATACTATTAAAATCCTCAACAATCGGCGAGCTTGCATTAGACGGTTTTGTTTGATTGTGGATGAGGTGATAGTTGTAGTCAGGATAGAAGAGTGTGAAACTCCATCCTTTCTGCTTACCCTCGTAGGAAATTTACGTGATAGTAAGTAAAGTATTTATTGTTTTAAAAGAGCTCTGATAGTACAAAAAGCTCTGTTTTATGAAAAATAAATTGCTGGTAGAAACAATAATCTTTTTAAAATGCAATATATTTATGACTAAAAATTGTGCTTTGAAGATTTTTATCTTAAATATTTGCATTAAAAAAATAATTCTAAACGTTTCATTATTTGATAAATAATTAATATAAAATATCACAGAAAAAATACAAAAAATAAATTTTCAATTTATTTTAGGAATTTCTTTTTCGAGAAAAATAGGTTTGAAATGTCATTTGAGTTACATAAATAATGTCAGATAAAATACAGAAGTACCTACAGTATCTAAAAAAGTAGCCCTAAGTTATTTATTGTTGAATATTTTTACTTTTCTTGTGATTTTACTTTTGTTGTTTCTTAATAGATTAAGAGTTATTAGATAGATAAAATGTTTGTGTCTACCTAAAATATTTTTTTTATTATAAAAAATAATGTCAGCAATGTTAGAGTAACGCATTCGAAACTGTAATACATAAAAAAATGCTAAGGCTTCTCTCAGATTTGAAAAAAATGTAAAATATGTTCAGAACTATCCAAACATGATATTTTTACATAGATAAACAGAAAGGATAGAAAATGTTAAATTTATTACCTATCATACCTGCGTTCGTAAATCTTTCACTTCTTGATATACGCCGTATTTAATTTATTGATTTCTCTTCGGTCGCATCAGGTAAAGAAAATATACCTTTCCTTTTAAATATACCCAGACAATCCTTTTTCCGGTAGCCCAAAAAAAACAGAGTTTCTACCGTCAAGTTGGATAAAAATTGGTTATGCATTTTGTCAAACTTGCCGATTGGAAATCGATTCGGCATTTTCATCACGGTATGCGGCATCGCGACATAATTCAAGGTCAAATACATCAGAATTAAACAAAATACGGAAAAACAAAGTAAGACCTCATTGTGTAGATATAGGTGAAAATAAAAATCGTATTGCCACGTGTCGTGGGAAGGGAGGAATGAATGAAAACACTGGAAATTAATAAGCGACGTATTAATTAATGATAAATTAATTACTCAATGTACAAAGTCACTTAACACAATTTAAAAGTAACGATATTCTTTAATCTACACGATTTCGCAATAAATCACTCGTATATGAACCCTTTATTTTTGCTGGGCAGTACGTATTTATCGCTCGCAGAATATTCAATTCTTGCACATAGAAATCACTCTGGTTTATTTCTCCAGCCAGGTACTTCGCTCGATTATTTCGCTTCATTTATTTATTCAATTATCTTACGACTGGCCAACTTGGCCTCGCAACTCGCGGCCGACTTCGTACCGAACAAATTGTTAAAAACCCGACAACTCCTGCATCGTGATGAAGTTCCGTATGCCCAAAAACTGAATTATTGAACCTCTAAATTATTCTTGTCCTTAGGAGAAGATTCTCGTCGCTTCTAGGCTTTTCCAGTCATTTGTAGATGTTTCGCGAAGGTTGTAGATAATTGTAGATTTTTGTAGACCATTTTCGATGTTTTCATTGTGTTGTTTTAAGTGACATCACTAGGCGTTCGGACAGTGCATAAATAACTCAAAATAACTTATAATTAAGAACTGTTTACACCTTTACTTGTAAAAACTGTAACTTAGAATAACTCTCCTGTAATTTAGTAATCTTCCGAAATCAACAGTTTACTATCATTCTATGTTACACTTAAATCTATCAGACGAAGCTACCTCTTTTCCCTTCCAACCTATCACACCAATAATAGGAAACACTCTCCCATCCCACGATTGTGCCAAGACCATAATTACCCTTTGAATAGTTAAGAAATTTTAAATAGAAAATATGGGGAGTATCATTGTTTTGTGAGGCAGATACTGGAAATTCGTCGCCCTCCCTGACCGTGGGTATTATATACATTATACGTATTACTTTTGATAGCTGTTAACTTTTACATTTCCTCCTTACGTAGTCTTATCTTTGTCTGTAATATTAATATTTTTTATTAGTTTTATCTATTTCGTCCTATAATTGTAGTAGATACATTTTTTGTGTTATTTTCTTACCGTGTATTTATGTCCTCTTGTTGGATTACCAAATAAATAAATTATATAAAATAAAATAAAATAAAATATCAAAATAAATATATGATCTGCAAACAGCCAAAAATTTTACATTGAAAAGTTTACAGAAACGATATGGCACATAAAAAAAGTTTGCTGTTACTTTTTGGTGCGACATTAAGTAAAGGCACAGAGTTAAACTTTGTAATTCACATACGTTGTACCCTGAATTTTTTTATTACTACTATAGTTTCGGGAAGAGCTTGTTGGATTACCAAATAAATAAATTATATAAAATAAAATATCAAAATAAATGTATGATCTGCAAACAGCCAAAAATTTTACATTGAAAAGTTTACAGAAACGATATGGCACATAAAAAAAGTTTGCTGTTACTTTTTGGTGCGACATTAAGTAAAGGCACAGAGTTTTTTTTTTTTAAACTTTGGTAATTCATCATCCTTTGTACCCGAATTATATTATTACTACTATAGTTTTCTGGAAGAGCTTGTTGAATTACTCGCAAATAAATAAATTATATAAAATAAAATATCAAAATAAATGTATGATCTGCAAACAGCCAAAAATTTTACATTGAAAAGTTTACAGAAACGATATGGCACA
>JADDOH010017603.1:0-39730 GCA_016648135.1 Agrypnia vestita
TGTAGCTTATAATATAGGTGAATAGAGTCGTAATCGCCAATATGCTCGCCCACCTCCTATAGGAAATGGCACCCTAAGAAGAAGGACTTGTTTTATAAAGGTCTGTTCTTCCCGGAACAAGTAGTGAACAAAAATAACTAAACCGGTGGGAATTTCAATGTAGGAGTTAAAGATCATTTGAGATGTCTGAATAATCATGGTTTTTCTGTATTTGCAAATTATTTATTAGAAAATGATCGCGATTTTGATAAAAATTTAGGACTTTCTGTTTTACACATAAATAATTTTGGTCTGAAATTTAGAATCATTAGAAATTAGTAAAGCATCTAATAGTAAACAAAATATTATTAATACTCAATTAATTTAACCACTAGCATTAGGCTACTAAAAAATTCCATAAATTGCGAGTAATCAAGAACTTCAGCAATAATATTTAAAAATAAATTTTCAAATAATTTAGAAAAGCAAAAAACAAAAGACATTATTCATTTTGTTATTTTGACATATATATAACACCCCCTATTTCCAAAATATGTAGGTGTAATTAATCAAATAATATAAGTAGATTTATACAAATAATACAATCAATATTTTTTTAAATAACTCTTAATAATTATATGTTTGTTATACAATATAGACAATATTTTTTAATAATTATAATGCTACACCAAGATTTAATTGCCAAATCATTTAATAATAAAAAATACTTATTCAAAGAAAAAATGTCATTCAGTGATTTCACTTTTAAAACTGTACCTCATTTTGTATTAAGAGAATGCCTTTTTTTACGCTTCAATAGGCCTGGAGGCCCAATTACAGAAGCGAAATACACCACAAAACACCCAGGCTTGAGAAAATCACATAGATTAAATTGTGACCTCACCAGGAATCGAACCCGGAACCCTCGGTTTGGGAAGCCAGTGTCATACCCACAGCGCTACGAGGGCCGAGAATGATTAAATTCAAGTCTGCAAACACAGGCTTTACAAAATTCATATTTCAGCAGTTAAGCTTAGCTTGATAAGTAATTTTTACGATGGTTAGTCTCAGATCCCCAATGTACGTGTGCGCGTTGTCGCCAGAGAAAATTACCACAAAATTTCGCTTAAAGGAACCATGCAAATATCGTCGCATAATATCGTAGTTTCAAAATATAATTATATTATAAAATAAGAAGGTAATAACAACTAACCGAAATTACCGGTACACACATTTTTTACCGCAATTCAATAACGGATTTAGTCACGTGTACCGGTAAATCGGTTTCCCGAAAACCGGATATGCATGCCCTACTCCTTATCAACTCCACAACAGAATTTCAATGAACCTTTAAATCCATAGCCACATCCATAATTAATCCATCCTTGATAGCTTAGAGTTAATGACTTTCAATCTGACCTAATTGAATATATCAATCAAACATAATAATTTTGTTGTCTATCTGTCTGTCTGTCTGTCCGTAACCTGTAACGTCCATTATTTCATTAAAATCTAGGTCTCAAAAAACGAAATAACACGTAAGTAGGGCGCGAACCTCGGACGCTCTAATGCCAACTCGCCACCCTAGCGACATTGCTACCATCGCCTCTCTATGGACCTTAAAAAAATACTATATATACTAGGGCTTAGCAAAGACGTGAACCGTCAGTTAAAAAATTACCTTACTGGCCGAATATTTATTTGAACATTGCTATGTATACATGACATACTATCACTTAATTTTGCCATCGTAGTTTATATTTATTTATTACTTGCTGTCCGTACCCGGCGTTGCACGGGTTAAGGAATGAGTTGAAAATAAATTTGTGTGGCGGAAACAGAGGTTCCATTGTTTTGCAAAGTCTCTAATCAAAACAATGTTAGCGTTTAATGAAGGCTGGGATAGATTGTATGTCTAGGGAAGAAATATGGCCTATTTTTTCCGTCGGAAATATGTATACAAAATTTGTGTCCGATATGTCGAACGGTACGAATTTGTATTGAAAATATATCAGGGTAAGAGAAAGGGGTAAAGAGGGAGAGGAGAAATATCGCCTATGTAATCCGCAGGCTCTTAAGAATAAGTTTCCAAATTTTGAGTCCGATCGGTCGAACGGTACAGATTGAAAATATATCAGGAGAATGGGAAGGGGTAAAAGGGTAGAAGGAGAAATGTCGCCTTTGTTACCCGCAGGGTCCTAAAGCATAAAAATGCAAAATTTGTAGATTTGTACAGAGAACAGACAGACAGACATTGAGTTTTATAGGTATAGATAATATATCTGTTTATGTGTATGAGTTTAAACTTTAAACAGCACCAAAAATTGTAAAAAAATGTATAATATTATTTTTCTCTGATTTCCTCTTTCCTGGATCGTGGAAAATTCGATGAAACTTAAATTTCATTAAATAAAAATTGCCTACTCTTTTAATTTTACAAAATTTAATTTATTTAATTATTAAGTCGCTCATATTTTAATAAGAATTCATTATTTTCCTTGAATCTTCGTGTATTGTAGAAATAAAAAAATTCTCGAAATATCGTAATTAGTTTTTTATTGGATTTTATTAAATTTGCGCAGAAGGCAAGTATAAAACAATAATTATCAAATAGTATATTTTTTAGAAACTTATGGTAATGTTGTATTGTATGTGTAAATTGACAGATCGCGGGATTTCGCGTGAGCTCATTTATATGTCATTTGATTGGCGGCTACAAAATGTCCTCATTCAGTCGGTAACTGATTGATAGTTAATCTTCATAAGTCTGATTTTTTCTTCTTCTTCTTTTTTCTTTATTGGCGTTTCACCCCTATGGGATGTTCTTGCCACAAAACAAGTGTATTTCCTCGTTGGCAATGGGTGTGATGGTTGCGTTTTTTTCTCTCTTTTAATTTAGAAATTTAAATTGTAAATAATTCGTATTAGGATCAACATTATTTTATGTGGATGATTCAATTCTATTAGTAATGGAAAGGGATATGGGGTACATAATGTTAGTTTATTCAATTTTTATAGATTTATACCGTTAACTTTTAGGAATCTTGTTAGTAATTTAAGGTGATTTGATCACTGGAAGATAAGAGGGTTGGGATATTGATGGGGAATGGAATATTGTAATAAGAAAGATCTTCAATAAAATTTGAGTAATAGTCATTGATGGGGCATCCAAAACATATGTGATCTAAATGTTCGTCGTCCGTCCGGCATTCACACATAGGTGAGTCCCGAATGCTGATTTTAAAAAGATGGCTATTCATGCAACATTCGCATACTGCAGATAGAGGTAGCCTCGAACTTAGTTACTTTCATTTCTGTAAACAATGGCCTGGCAGGAATTTCTGGTTGTATTGCGGAATAACATTTTCCTTTTAAAGATTTTGAGGTCTCCCATTAAGACTTCCAAGTAAAATTCATTTTTTTCTTCTTCAAATATAGCAAATTTATTTTGTAGTGACATAATTATAATTTATATAAATTAACTTTGTAAACACCACTTATTTATTGAAAAAATTCAGCATGTTTTGAAGCCAATGGCTTCTTCGTCAGGATAACAAATATAAAATTTTAAAATCGAAGTATAGATCAAAATATTAAAATTAATATTTTGATCTATTAATTAATATTAACAATGTTAAGTAGGTACTTTATATTATCATTTTTCATATATATAACTTTTTAATATTTTGATCTTTACTTCGATTCTTAAATTTTATCTTTGGCTGCGAAACATGTTGAATTTTTTCAATAAATAAGTGGTGTTTACAAAGTTAATTTACATAAATTATAATTAATTTTTTCTTTAAGTAACGGCAATAAATCTAATATTGTAAAATGATTAAGAGAGGAAATGCCGGAAGAGGAAGCTTCTTTAGCTAAAGCACCTGCCTTTTCATTCCTGGGATTCCGTTAGGCTAGGAATCCGTGCTAAAGCAATGTCTGTTTTTTTGCTGAATATGAAATATCAACTCTCGAATTTGAATGCAATGTTCATCTTTGGGATAAGTGAAAGGGAAAGATTTGATTTTTTGTAAAACGATAAGAGAAAAGGAAATAATCAAGCATTTATTAAGTATTTTATAATTTTGCAACATACATACATCCGTATTCTGAAAATAACAATGTCTGGATCTTTAAGATCTTTATCCCAACACTTAATAGACGATAATAAAAATTAAAAATGTGTAGAGCGGATTTGTCTACGGCTCAAACACACTGTATTAAAAGATGATATAAGAAGAATTGTTTCTTACAATCATATTAATTTCTTCATCCACAGCGTCCAGATGAAATATCATGGCTAAACTTGTCATGACCGCGTTCCGCGTTACCACGTATTCAAATCTTCCCATCTTGACATTTGACAGATAAAAATTTACATATTTCTCCCTCCCTCTATATCTATCTCATATAGAAACATAGAGAAACCGACGTAAAGCTATGTCTCATTTATTTTTAACTTTTATTAACGTCTATTAAGTGTCGGGATAAAGATCTTAAAGATCCAGACATATCTGTCAAAAAATGTCAATATGGGAAGATTTGAATACGCGGTAACGCCGAACGCGGTCATGACAAGTTTAGTCATGATATTTCATCTGGACGCTGTGGATGAAGAAATTAATACGTTTGTAAGAAACAATCTTTCTTATATCATCTTTTAATACAGTGTATTTGAGCCGTAGAATTACAAAATCCGCTCTGGACATTTTTAATTTTTATTATCGTCTATTAAGTGTTGGGATAAAGATCTTAAAGATCCAGACATTGTTATTTTCAGAATTGGGCCGATAGTCTGATTTCCATGCCGCTATTTAGATAATTTTTCATGACCACTCAGTCAGTAGTATATTAATGATAATACGGCGGGGAACAGACAACACGAAGCCTTATCAGTGTAAGGCTTCGTGCTGTCGGCCGGGTCCGTTCTACCGTGATTAATTACTCCAACTACTAGTCGTGTCACGTGACTCAACGGGGGTCGCGTTAGCCAATAGAATGGAATCAATTTTCATTCATGAACATTGGTTTACAAAGTGACAATCTGCACGCCATAACGAACAATGCTCGATATCTGATCTAATTCGTGCGCCTATATTAGTTCCGATCGTATTTCTAAACAACTCAATTTAATTAATTTTGAACGCACTTGTAATTAGCATGAATAAATAGATAGTTTCGTATTTTGAGTAGGTAATATTATTAATTATATACATACGAAAAAAAACTTTAAACGACACTTGTATTAAAAATTCTGCCAAATTTTTTTTTGCCTCGTAATCCAAATAAAGGGCAAGCGTTTACGATAGTTGCTAATATTATGGACCGTATTGCAAAACTAAAATGGCAGTGGGCTGGACATATGGCTCGACAGGAGGATACTAGATGGGCACCCAGAATCCTACAGTGGAGGCCCTGGACAAAAAATAGAAGCGTCGGAAGACCTCCCAAAAGGTGGTCCGATGACATAGTCCAGCAAGCAGGAAGAACCTGGATGCGAATGGGGAGAAACAGAGACGAGTGGAAGAAAATGGAAGAGGCCTACATCCAAAAGTGGAGGGAAAAAAGCTGAGGAAGAAGAAGAAGAAGAAGAAGAAGAAGTTTACGATATTGATAAAGATTACCGAATTCTGTTGTTGATGGAGGGAATGCACCCACGCTTTTATTTTGAGAGCCAAGTAACAGATTTTGGCCGTAAATTATTTTTGTATGTTTTAGTACATTAGCGTATTTTTTTGAAGAACTTATTATTTTTTCATGCAATATAATTTTCTACTTTTAAGTCTCAATATTAATCAGCGTACAAAATCACTTCGACTGGAAACAAATGCCATCTTTTGGTGAGCTTATAAATTAATTAACCATATAAATTTTATCAATTATGATGAATTAATTTATTAATTAGAAATCATCGAGGGTACGTCTATGTGCAAAATTTCAGCTCGATTGGACATTGGAAAGCAGGTGAAAAGGTGATTTTAAGATTCCGTCTAGACAAACAGGTGAAGCTAATATATATGTGCTAAAAAATATATCGTAGACTTGTGTTCTTTTTAACTTTTTTTACATAATATTCTAAAATTTAAATACCAGCAATATTATTTTTTTTTCCATCCACCATGAAGTCTGTCTGTTTAATCAAACGCAGAAATCGCTTTTTAACTAACTAGCAAGCAGAATTATAATTACACGAACATTCCATATTGAAATTCAATTTGTAAATATTGAAATTTTCAAATTTGTTTTCGAAGCATAACAATAATACCTCACATTGTTTGAATAACCAAAAGTATATTAATTTTATCGGTAGAAACAATAATTTATTCCTGCAAATAATTGAATGTGCAACAGTTTTGTGGTGAATTAGTGTAAAGGTATACTGACTGTTGCGTTTCTATTAATATTTCAATAAATGGACAAAACATGATTAACACGCTAGTTACTTCGGTTTATGTTTCCACCTCAATGTTAGATTCGTTATTTTATGAATTACTTACACACATCTATTACTTTGGTACTACGGAAATATTTCAATTTTTTCTTGTGTCTCTCAAGAATGTTTGTGGGGTACAAAAGCAAAGGCAGCAATATCCAAGAAAAATTTATCCAAGAAAAATTTGTCATCGAAAATTACTAATTTATAATGGACTAAATTCGAAATATTATAGAAAACAAGCCTGTAAAATTTAAATGAAACATATTTTACAACTGATAGATAGTACATGTAACACATTTTGGATATTCCTTTTATACCAGACATACAGGTATATGTAACACAGTTTAAATTATTAGATTATGTATACATTAGTAAGTATAGTTCATACATTGACTTAAAGTTAGTGCATACATACATAGTTAATGCATACATTATCGAACTTTAACCCTTTTTATGTGGAAATATCTCAATTTTTTCTTGTGTCTCTTAAGAACGTTTGGATCACGGTATTTTTCGGATATGATGTGTGGGGTACAAAAGCAAAGGCAGCAATATTTTAGAAAAATTTAATGCAGTCATCGAGGATTAATAATTTATAATGAACTAAATTCGAGAATTTATAGAAAACATAGCCTGTAAATTTTTAGGAAACATGATTTTGCTACTGATAGTTAAATCTAGAAATCAGTACATTTTAAATTAGTAATCCTCGCATTAAAAACATTTTTTAAATTTTTGGATCTGACATTGATTTTATACCCCGATACATAGATTATGTTACAAAGTGTAAATTTTGATTATTTATACATTAATTAGTATAATTCATACCTTAACTCATAGTTAGTGTATACATACATAGTTAATGCATACATTATCGAATTTTAACACTTTTTATGTATTAAATGAAACGGATATTTTATACGAACCGAAACAAATCTCGATGTTTCGCTTACTGTCGACCGGATAAGACGCTCTCCTGATGACGCTGGATAAGACTTCAGCGAAACGTCAAGACTTTCTTCTCATTTCATATTAAATATCCATTTCATTTAACGCATAACAAGTTCGTTAATTTATGCATCAACTATGTATGTTTGCACTAACTATGAGTTATCGTATGAACAATACTAATTAATGCATACATAATCAAAATTTACACTGTGTTACATATACCTATATGTCGGGTATAAAAGCAAAGGCAGCTACATCCAAAAAAATTAAATATATTTTTAATGCGAGGATTACTAATATAAATTTTGATTTCTAGATTTTATGTATCAGTTCCAAAATCATGTTTTGTATATATTTTTAGGCTGTTTTTCCTATAAAATTTCGAATGCAGTACATTATAAATTAGTAATCCTCGATCCAGGTAAGAAATAAAAAAAATGAAAGCAGATTTAATCTACACTGGTCATATGGAAGTAGCACAAGTCAGGGGAGAGTGAAAGCGCCTTCTCGAGACTTAGAGCCCCCCACTGATACATAATTAAACAAGTTGAGTCATAATGATTTCCGTTCTACTGTTTTGAACTCGTTCACTTTATTTTTATTCCTAACGATATTCAATATTTCAATATTTTTGTTATTCTAGCGATCACTTTTAATTAACATAAGGCACTCTTAAATTTCTTCAGGATTATTCGCCAAAAAGATTGTCGATCGCGAAGCTTATATTGAATAAAAATTTTTGCTCATTCAGATACCGATTGATATATATATCCACCATTGACGTACTTCTGGCAGTTATGAATGGAGATATACTGAATTAATACCTAATAATATGAAATATTTTAATATTCCATTACGGCGGTACAACCACAAAATGATAACGTATAAATATATAAAATAAAAAATATATTTACAATCGCGAGATTATTTTTTTAAATTCGATGACATCAAATAGTGAGTAATTATTATATTTTGTCCTCATTGTTATATTCCTTATGAATGTATGTACGAGGTATGTTCGGTTCCTTGATAGAGTAAGATTATGAGGTAATGTTTGATATCGGAGGATGTTGTGGCTGCATTATTTGTGTTGCGGTTTTATAGCTAACATTTTGTGTGGTAGCGTAAACACTGAACACACACGCTGATGTAGTAAACTAAATGGAGACAGGTTTTCCACATACTATATTGTTAAATTTTAACGTTTGTTATAATAACTCAAAAAATCTATCTATTTTCTATAACTTCCCTCTTCAGAAATGATAATTAGTTAAAAAAAATATTTCCGTCATTCAATAATTATTTAAAATAACCTCGCTGGAGTATATTCCTGCGTTGATTATGAGTCGAAAATGTTCAAGCAATCGTGACCTAATATCAACAGTTATGGAGATATGCGACATCAAAGTTTGAATTTTTTCCAATATTTCTGACTTATTTTTTACAAAACTTTGAACTATCATTACGGTAACTTATATCGATTACAAAAAATTCATTTGTCTCAATAAAAGTTAAATAAAATGATAAAAACCTTGCAAAAATTCCAATTGGAATGTTTTCCAGTCGGTCGCGCTTAGGATTATTACAACACATATACGGAACATGCAATAAAATTTAAATATATACAACTTCCAAAAATTTTATAGACATGGCATTCTATTATGGAAATAGTAAACGTTATATTGTGTAAAGTGATCACTTAAGCCAGCCGTACTATAGGTCGTAGGTCTTGTGAAAACCCAAAGACTTGCATACCTACTTTCCCATAAAAATATAATTTCGTCTCGGTGAGACATCTATAATATATCTTGATCAACCGTTATTTTACTACAGGTTATATCTCACTCTAGTTGCTACCCAAGGTACCCGGGTGCTCAATCTGGATTAACGTTCCCACGTTATTTTTGTTTTGCATCTCACAAATTGATATTTAGATAGTGGTTAAAAGGCCTTTTAAAATGTCATTTCTTCTCTTCAATGTCCGTCATCCCTTTATTTTCCTTCATTTAGATTAAATTTAAAATGGATATTCAAACTGATGATGGCGTTAACGAATACAATTATTTAAACTTGAAATTGAAAATGGGTACCCAGGTACCCGAGTGAACATAAAGGTTAATGTCCCTATGACAAAAATCCAGTACTGTGTTCTGAAAAATTTGGACAAAATCAAAATATTACCAATATACGTATATGTATGAATACTGAAACAGCGCGACTTTTTTGTCATAATTCTTTGATTAGGTAGTATATTTAATCATATAAAATCACAGATATCTAAAATTCAAGACCCCATGGCAAGAAGTTGTTAACTAACATTCAAGTTATTTTGAGATAATTAGACATTTGCATTTCGCTTTTGAAAAAAATGTTTTATTGCTAACTCAAGATTAATTTTTATTGATTTATATCACTAAAATATGAAAAAAGTATTTACAAAGTAAAAAATACGCATATTTGCACAAAAAAATAAAAATATACTAATTTTCCCTAAAAAATTTAGTAAGCAACCATTTTTTTCGCCTCTTGAACTCATTTTATAACACCTCTTTAAAATTGGTAAAACACGAAACTTCAAACAACCCTTCAAATGCTATCCATCCATTATCCAAAATTACAAAATACCTGGCATGTTAATTAATAATACAAAACATGGTAAAAATTATTGAAAAATAATATCTAAGTACACAAATATATTACAGCACTTCTAGAGTAAAATTTATACTAACCATAAATATTCCAATCAAATTAAAAGGCGTGTTAATTTCAGAATGATGGCATGAACATGTTATTATTGAAGATAACATGTTCTTCCAATTAGTAACTGATTTGATTTTTATGAAAAAGTGTACTTAACATGTTTATTCCTATGATTTGAACATTTTCTAATTATTTTTAGGTTCTGAACTTATTTCCAATGGAAAGAGCGTTCAATATTTAGTTTAGACGGCTTATTAACTCTTTTTTGACAAAAATGAGTTAACAACTTCTTGCCACGGGGTCTTCAATTATTACTTTGTTCATATTTTTTTTACTTGAATAACAATTGAGCTCTTGACCTCTAGAACAGAAAGCTGGTTTCCTACAGATAAATTATCGAGATCAAGGTAATCCTCTTCTTACTTTTCCTCGCGCTACGAAGATCACCTGCACAATAATCTCTCGCGTACCTCCACCATCATGCAAATTAATATTCCATTCCGATCGTCTCGAATTTTATATCTTCACTCAATGTTGGCCTTTCCCAGGAAGACGTCACAAAAAATTATATACGTAACGATAAAAATATTAATCACTGTTTTTAATTCCGTGTATAAAATGAATATTTACATAAATAATTTCTAAACCAAATCATAAATCGCTCGTCTGTTCCATTGGATTTGATGGTCATAAATCATCATCGGGGTGGTCGAATGTACGAAATATTTATGACGTCACCACTAGGTATGGCGTTTAAGCTGTCGAACCAACATGATGACTGGACGATTCCGGAGAGTCGGAATAGAATAGAATAGAAACGGATTAATAATTTAGTGGAATGTTCCAATGTATTTGATGAAGAGATTTGCGTTATATTTAGCAGGCGCGTGCAGCTAGAACATTGAAGCACTTATTTTACGTATACATACAGGGTTATTTGTAAAATATTAATTACCTCGCAGGACTATATTGCTGCCTTGATTGTGAGTCGAAAATGTTCAAGCAGTCTTGACCTAATATCAATAGTTACGGAGTTATGCAATATCAAAGTTTGCATTTTTTTTCAATACTCCTGACTTATTTTTTACAAAAAGTTGAACTTCCATTACACAAACTTATATCGATTACGAAAAATTCATTTGTTTTTTTAATACAAGTAAAATTAAATGATAAAAACCCTCCAAAAATTCAAATTGGCATGTTTTCCAATTGGAATTTCTGCAGGGTTTTTATCATTTTATTTGACTTGTATTGAAACGAATGCAATTTTCGTAATCGTTACAAGTTACTGTAATGACAGTTCAACGTTTTGTAAAAATTAAGTCAGAAATATTGAAAAAAAAATGCAAACTTTGATGTGGCATATCTCTGTAACTATTGATATTAAGTCATGGTTGCTTGAAAGTTTTCGACTCCTAATCAAGCAAGTAATTCTGTGTATTTGAAAAAAACTTTGAAATAAAAAAAATTATGTTACAGAATATTCTGATTTATTAAAATCTAATTGTTATAGGAATATTATGTAAAATCTTTTAATTTAATGTTGTATCAAAATATATACTTACGTAAATAGCATGCTTCAATGCTCTCACTCCATGTCTCTGATATTTAGCAATACTTTTCGTCTTCATTCATTCAGTGAAGAATGAATTCATTCAGTGAAGAGATTTTCGACTGATACGATAATATATTCATACACTGAGAAAGGTTGAGTGCAACCGCAACTGGTAGACATTGTATATTAAACCAATAAAGTGGTTTAAAACAGTATACTTTTTAAATAATAATTATTTTATTTTATTTTTACTCCCTTTATATTATATTATATTAACTTGTGGCGTCTGCTTGCTTGCCGGCTTGCCGTCAACAAAAACTTTGGATCGATTTTTGACCCTTTTTTCGTGATCCAATCGAGCTAAAACTTGGCAAGTAGACTCGTGGCGACAATCAAGAAGATCTGTCATATTTTCGATAAAAAAAATTAATAATTATAGTATAATTTCGGATTTTTAGAAATTTTATTGGTTTTTTCAAATTGGAATCATTAAAAAAGTTTGATTATTAGCAACGGGGCCCGATAACGTCGCAGAATATTTTCTAAATTTGAATTACTCCATCGGTATACATTATAGGTACTTCACTACGAATGTCGAAAATCTAAATTGACTGACAAATGTTTTTAGAATTTAATCTTCAAAGCATGAAGTGTCTTATCAAAGCTCAAAACATCTGACATTTTAGAAATATATTAAATTACTGTAAGTTTAGTGTTATCTTATATGTTTTAATTCATCTTTAATTGTTGTTATATTTTACAAAGAAAGGTAGTATAATAAAAACTTGGTTTTTATGGGTTACTTTTTTATTTTCGTGGGGAAGTTAACAATAGATACAAGTAAACTATAGGTGCTTGAATATAAAATGGGAACTTCTTACAAACTCTTGCAGATTTTGGTAGTTCCAACTAATGAGACAGTAAAAATATATAACGATTTTTGGTATCTTAAAATGGGTTGTTTACGTTTACATTACCTGTGTACTTTTGTTGCAGAACCATCCCCACTGTACGACAACAACCATTACCACGAGGAATGCCTGCGCTGCAACTCTTGTGGCCTAAACCTTACGGGACCCAACCAGGTAATTTTTGAGAATTGTTTTATTACAGGTACAAATAAGTGTCTCAAATTAAAACTGAGGTTACAATAGGGTTCACAAAATTTTACTTATGTTACTCGTGCTTTTGTGTATTCATTGTACATTTGTACATAAATAAGACACATCTATGTCTGTCCTGCTGCACATCGCTTTCACCACATCTCACCCTTAGCCTACTCGGACTATGACAAGTCAAAAAAATTATTTTTTGAGTTAAAAATGCAGAAATATTGAAAGCTTTAGCTTGCGGTCAAAAAATATAACAACTCTAAACGAACTGTAAAAAATTTGAAAGTAGAAAATAGAGTGTTGGTTATTTATAATTCGTGATATTTCGAGACAATGCTATTTTTAATTGATGTAGTCTGAAATTCAAATAAACATTTTGATAAAGACAGAAGACAGAAAAATATTTGATCATAGGTCACACACAACATGAATTTAAAAGTTGTTAATTTTTTACACTTGAAAAGAAATCTCGAATTTCTCAAATAATATTTTCTTTATTATTTTCAATGCTTAAAAAAGTTTTATTTTATTTTAATTTTATGTAGGTATAATAATAATTTAGATGATGTGTTATCTCAAATATTTGTTTGTTTAGCCCTAGAGTTTTATTTTAATATGCCAAAAAAATATTAAAAGTACGATTACATTCTTTAAATTTCATACAGTCTCATGTCTTTCTCATTTTTATTATAAATTATTATATTTAAAAAATTATTCGCAATAAGAAAAATATTATGGTTCACAACACATATTTTTCGATTTTATTCTGTGAATTGAAACTTTGAATTCAGTTATTCAGAATATCACTTTTCGACATTTCATAGTGTTGGACCATGCAAGGTCTTTGGTATCTTCTAAAATATTCGTTATATTTGATTATAGTATGAATAACAAGGACAACATTTGACTATCAGTCTATCCTGCCTCTTAGCGTATCTACTTATATATCTGTAATAGCCGTTCATATCAGAATTGGAATCAAAAACATTATTCTCAGATAATAAGATAAGAGTAGCTTGTTGGTCTTGTGGTTAGGACACTCGCCTCGTGATCCAATGGTCGCGGGTTCGAATCTCAGCCCAGACTAGGAAGTTAGTCCTATTTTCATAGCACAAGCGTTTGGCTTAGTTTGAAAATAGTAAGAATATTGATGTGACACGTATTCCGTGTTCGCATCTCTATTTATTTAAAAAAATTAAAAAAAGAAATAATAATAATAAGTAACATTTTCTAATAACATGTCATAAGAGATCTTAAATAACATTTAAGATTATGTGAAAAATTTATTACCGAACTTATTCAAAAAATTCAATTTTTAAACTGTGGGTTAACATTAAAAAGCATGATAGGAGATCACTAATAGGCAACATCATCAACATCTATCAATCGACACAGTATTACATGCTGGTTCCCAGCATGTCTAAGAGAGAAAATAAAAAGTCAACATAATCAACCATTTTCCATCATTAATATTTTAATCCGTCTTTCTTATCTTTTTAATTGTATTTACATAAGTTATAAATATGCATTAGTTACTTCATTACATTAAGGGATTACACCACCATGACATTTCCATTTTTTTTGAAATTCTAAGAATAATTCGCGTGATCATTCATTCAAAAATTCTAAAAATTGTTCGAGTTATGGCAATTTGAAGTTGGTGAATTTTTTTATCGAATTACAGTGTTCTTTTACGTTTTTCTCGAAACTAACTTTCTCAGAATTTTTGAGATGACATTTTATAAACTCTTAAGCCGATTTTGTTAAAGTTTTGCACACATTTAACTTATAATATTATCTACGTTATGACCTGCCTTTTTTATAAAATTCCTCGTTTACTTATTATAAATTATTTTCAAACTGATCTCATTTGCAAAAAAAAAAAATCGATACACTAAATCATAGACATCGTATCATTTAATAAGAAAAAAAATCAATTTCACCCAAATATTGGCGTAGTGACTATCTCCACTAGCTGCGTACGTCACTTTTGCGGGACCATTTTTAATTTTTCAAAATTATATATTGATGAAAAATTCTAACTATTATATGCCGCAATAATGATAATAAAACGAATTTTATATGTGCAATAGTTCGTCAAAAAAATTGAATTTGAATATATTTCTTGATTCAAGGGAGTGTTTTTTATAATCCTTAAATAATCCTTTTAACTCTGTAAGGACGTGTAATTATAATCCCAATTATAATAATTTCGTTGTCTGTCTGTCTGTCCGTCCGTCCATCCGTCTTTCCCCGTAACTTCGTGTAGCGTCCGTAATTTCGTTCGAATTCACGGCTAACAAATTAAATGACCGGAGATAGGGCTCGAACCACGGACCACCGAACCCGGAGGCGGCAACGCTAACGATGTCGCCATCGCCTAGCCTGCATTATTTTTGTCAAAAATACAGTACACATACTAAAATGTATTTTATTTATGTACACTGCCTTTATAAGGATTTTTTCCGAGGTCAGTGGCATCTTCAATATGGTATAGTGGATACGGTACTTGGCTCTCACTCAAGGGGCTCGTGTTCGAATCCCGGTGTCGAAATAAATTTTTCTATTTTTTAATTCTTTTATATAGTTTTTTATTATTGATACTATTTCGGTATATACTTTATTTATAAATTAATTATTTAATTATATTGTCGCTAGAGTGATAATGTCATAAAAGAACAGATCGAATTTCTTTTACGCACAGTCGTATACGTAAAATACGAATTAATTTAATAGAATTTTATATCTTAACTATCCCATTAATTATTCGTGAAGCTGTTTAATTTCTTTACTATGCTTTTATTTGTCATAAAACGTAAGTACGTCCTATTTAATGTTTATTGTTAAATATGTCACATTTTCAAAATGTGGTGAATGGAAAGTGTTTGTTCAAACATTTGTTTTCTCATTTAAGAATATAATCCTATTTTTGTCTCACTGATTAAAAGCAATGCCACAAAATTATAAGCCTGATCCGAGAAGTGAGAAATATTAAAGCACACATAAAAATGTTAACAGAGTTTTAGCGGATATTCTTCTTTTTGTGTTACTTCGTGTAACGTCCTTGACTTCTTTACAGTATTAAACTTTTCTATGGGCTTTTACAAAATATACAAAATATAAAATAAAAAAATCACATAAGACACATATGCAGTTAAAATCACAAAAGACAGATATCTATAACTATTACAATACTTAAGAGGATAAATTACATATAACAGATTTGAGTAAATTAAAAACATAAGATTAATCAAGGAGAAGGAAAAGGAAAATTTATTTGTCCATTACCATTTAGTTGAGACGTAAAGCATTGTTTCAATTTAGTCCTATACACAGTTATACTATCAGCAAAAATGTCGACCACCTCCGCATGTTCATTCCCTAATGGATGCAGTCTGGGGATTACGGAATTTGCTAATGCATTAGTTCTGACATTTCCTCTATAATAGAATAATTTACTGTGTCTTGATAACCTCGATGGTGCATATAAGTCGATCAGACTAACAATTTGGGGGCAATCAATCATGTTATTTAGAGAATTTGAGAATTTCCTTATAAATAAATAAATACTTATTTTTTGGCGGGTTACAACTGATAATTTTACAAACGTCACAAAATTTAATAAATAAAACTATTTTTAACGCTCTCATTTTTAATTCCAAAATATTGAAGTGTTGTACGGCTCGGAAAGTTAGTTTGGAGCCCGCTGCTACAGCATCTCTCGCCCGCCCTATTTTATTTCAATAAATATGTTAATTTAACTTTAGAGTTTCAGTAAACTGGGCTCTACTTTCTGAACTTCCACGGGCGTTGTTTGCGTCTCGCGTTTCAGGCCAACTTCGGCGTGAAGTATCAATTACATTGTGTATGAAAATAGACTGCGCCCCGGGAAAATAGCCGTCTGGCTGCACGCACACCACCACACACTTCTTCATTACTTCATTACATATACACGTTCTTCATTTATACACACATTCTTCATTACTTCATTACATATTTTCATTCATTCATTACATACAACATACATACATACATACATACATTACATACATACATACATACATACATACACAACACATTTTAGATTTTTGAATTTTACATTTCATTTTATTTTACTGTCATTTTTATTGCTTTTTGATTTTTAGATTTGATTTGTTTACAATTATTTCATTTTGTTGTAATTTTGTTGCTTCTTGAATTTCAGACATAATTATTTTAATTTGTTGTAGTTTTATTGATTGTTGACATTCATATTTGATTTGATAACTATTATTTCATTTGATGTAATTTTGTTAGACTTTATGTTAAGTAATGTTTTATTTTTCTTTATATATCACTTTATTAATTGTTTTTGATAGAATTATACCTTATCTCCTTTTTTTATTATTACCTATCAATTTAAACATGTTTATGTATATTGTTTCTTTAATGGTACGTTGTACCGTGTATTAATTAAATAAATAAATAAATAAAATAAAATTAAAATAAAAAAAATATACACGTTCTTCATTTATACACACATTCTTCATTACTTCATTACATATACACGTTCTTCATTTATACACACATTCTTCATTACATACACACGTTCTTCATTTATACACACATTCTTCATTACTTCATTACATACACACGTACTTCATTTATACACACATTCTTCATTACTTCATTACATACACACGTACTTCAAGGGATGAAAATTGGGACTTTACGGAGCGCTATATTTAATAACACGCTTGCAATTGACTGCTTTGAAAAGTACTGGATGAAACTTAACATTTGTTGTAAACAAACACGACTTAATGTATATTATAGATGTCTCACAGAGACGAAACTGTATTTGTTCAAGGGAGAGTAAGCGTAGAAGTCTTTTTTGGGCGGCCATAGGACTTACGACCTATCGTACGGTTGACTTAGGTGATCACTTTACACGTATGTAACGTTCGCCATTTCCACCCATGATAGAATACCATGTCTTATTAATTTTTGGAAGTTGTATATATATTAAATTTTTACGCCACGTTTCACATGTGAGTTCTAACGATCCCCTAGCGGCTAGCTCCAAAGCTTTTTCCTTCCCCTTGAATAATCACTGTCGCTAAACGAGACATCTATATATTGATTTTGGAGTTTTTTTTAGCTATATACATACTTTATCTTGTCTAATGGAATTCATCCAAATTTCTATCACTACACTAGTATACGCCAGAAATATTATTTTCAATTTATTAAACTCCAATTTTTACTGAATGAAAACACGATAAAATACTCGCATAGACTAAGAGCAAGGACACGTTCGCTTCATTATAATTTAAAAAAAATATATGTTAACACTACAACAGGCCTTGAGACCTAATTACTGCAACGAAACATATTGTAAAAACGCATGAGGCTTGAGAAAATAGCATAAATATACCGTTCTCTTGCCGGGAATCGAGCCCGAAACTCCCGCCATGAAAGCCAATGTTGTGTCATGCCATTAGACTACGAGGGCCTTCAAATCAATTTATCAATAATTCAATTTATATACTAGTTCACTGAGTGATTTTTCGTACTATATTTAAAGTTGATTAACCGCTGTTAGATTATTTAATGAAAATCTCCAGATAAACTAAAAAAATCAAAAAAATATTTTTAATTAAATAACCAGCTGTAAAATATACGTGTAGTTCATGAGAAAATACTACAGATGTCTCTAGCGTACTTTCTTTAAATAAACGAAAGTTTTTCCGATTTGGAACGTATATAGAACATTAAAAAAATGGATATTGTGTGCATGTTCTTACGACGGAATTGGTGAACGTTGCATTATGTAAATTAATCACTTAAGCCAGCTCAAACATGTCATAAGCCCTGGGCCATTCTTTAAAACAACTTCCATTTATGTTTCTCATATAAATAATTTCATCTTTGTGAGACTTCATCGAAGTCCAAATTTACATACGAAAATAAATGTGCCGGTCTATAAAATAAATAAAAAGTTGAAAATAATAATTTTCGGGCGTATTCTAGTATATGTGTAAATAATTCGAAGAATATCATATTGTATATTAATATGAATATTGCTTAATATTTCACTTTAAAATTATAGAGTATCATTATCAGTTGCGAAATTTATGTATACTATGTCATGAGAAGGACTACAGGTGTCTCTAGTATATCCCATTCGAATATCATAGATATGAAAGAAACTGATTTAGAACATATAAACATCTTTCAAAATGTTGATAATGTGTGGATATTGTTGCATTGTGTAAAGTAATCACTTGATTTTACGAGACTTATATAATTTATCTTAATTTATCTTTATCCCCCTGTAAACAAAATCTATTAATTATTCTCGGAACATACGTATAAATATATTATTAAAAAAAAAAATAATAATAAGATAGTCTTCTGCACTTTTCAACCCTCAAACCCATATGAATTGTATCAAAACATTAAACGTTGTATGGGAAAATTTTCACACAATCTACATAGCTGGCAGAGATGAAATCTGCTTTGATCCGCACATCAACTTGAGCTGAAGTTGGTTGGGAACCTTCATGCTCCGCTGCAGCCCGAAGCCGCCCCAAGCGTGATTTCTGATACCCTGGGGGACTTTCCGCTATTTGCTTTGCTGTCGTGGGGAAACACCTCGCATGCTGTATAACTTTACAGTAAACAGTTATATTGCGATACCCTGTTTTCATTCGTTGAAACTATCCTTGTATATATGCAGATACTATATACGATATCTGCACCCAGATTACGGGGAACATTCTGATAAACCTTTTCAAAATTTCAATAAACGAGGAGGACCAATTCCATACTACATATAGAGAATTTTTCGGATAATATTAAGGATAGGATTTATTGAATACCGATTAATTAATTAAACTAACGTACAAAGTCTTTCGCAAATTTATCACTCGTAAATAGACACTTTATATTCGCTTTAACACTTTATTCACTGTTCACTAGAATATTCCATCAATTTCCGCACTTATTAATTTCGCTTCGGTTTTATTTTGCTACGTAAGAATGTTTTAGAATCGCTGTCGAATTACCGCTCGCATGGCGCAACTGGCTTCTCGCCGCTACTTGGCCGGACTAATCCTACCTTCGCTTGTATTATCGCTTATCAACGCGCGCGGAAAATAACTCACTTGTTACTCCCGCGTGTCGTATTTATATTTACTAATGCTGACATCGAAATTACGAGACTTTTCCCGCGTTTTCGAGAAGTTCTAGGCGATTTACAGACTTTTGGAGATAGTTCTCGAAAGTCGGAGGTGATTCTAGATTCTTCTGTAGTATTGTGCCAACTTCAAACATCTGTCACTTTGACAGAAGTGCATGATTCTTTTTTTAGCCTCGTTACAATACAAATGTTCTTATTGATGACAACAATATTCGTCATTCAAATTTAAATAAGACTCGTCATTCAATTTTAAACCAACTCAAATTTTACTGAATATATATACTTTCAATATATTGAACGTCATTGTATTGACAATGTTTGCTATTCGGGGTGCACACGGCACATCTGCGATAGTCAAACAAAGAAAGGAACTATACAGGATAATGTAGGACTTACCTCCAAATTCCCACGTTAGAACTTCTTAACGTCTGGTTCAATAGATGAAAGTTTCATTCAAAATGTTGTGTTTAGTCTTCTTCATTTTAACTTGCTTCACCACTATTTATTCACGGCGGCTTTTTTCTTATTGTAATTCGACAGGGTAGAATAACAAAACACGTAAGAATACGCGTAGAGAGAAAAACGACAAATTTGCAACTGATTAGCGCATGGCGAGTAGTGCACATTTATAGGATTTAAAATTTGGCATGATGGGATGATAAGAGATTTAGATAAACAGGAATCTATGTTACACCATGTACCAACTGTCAGTATTATTGATCAGTAATGATTAAAGCGTTTCAATGATCAATATCTTTGATAGTGTGCGAGAGCTTTAAGCTAAGTAAGTAACTTTCAAGTAAGTAAATAAGTAGCAAAAAATATTTCTTAAATTATTTTGACAAGTTTAATACTTAGCCATAAATTATGATTCGTTGTAAAAAATTCAAATGCTTTAATGAAATACTTCAATTAAGAGCACAATTTTTTTTTGTAATAAACTTTATACCCATAGCTATTTAAATCAACATTTTTTTCAGAGAAATATTTAGTATGAAATCGAATTAAATAATATTAAAATAATGCTTCGCATCACTAAAGGTCAAAACACATCTCAAAAGTTTTTTGTTCATTGGCTTTATCTTTCATTGGTTTTGATTGAGGTTTCCTAATATTGAATAACTTTCCGAAGCATGTCACTCAAATAAACATAGATATTCCATTTCCAAACTTCACAAAACTAGAGGGAGCGTTGGATTTTTTGAAAGTTTATGTCAGCTCTCAAGTGCCCAACTTAGTCTTGTATTGTGTCACTAAATAAACACCGCACATTTCCCCTTAATATCTTGAAGAAGGAACATATTTTTTATTTTTTGTCATCATGCAAATTTATGAGATGAAGAAAAAGAAAGAGTCAATAGATCCATTGAGTATCTTGTGCAGTATTGCAAGTTCGCATATTTTTCGTCGGTACTCCAGTTTGTGTAGTTTCGTCTCTGTGAGACATCTATAATGTATATATTGATTAATGATGTCCCTGTGACAAAAATCCAGTGTTCTGAAAAATTTGGACAAACTCAAAATATTCTGAATGATTCAATCATTTATTTTCGAGGTTAGTGCCATCTTCTGTTTAATTTCCAAGGAAACTTCATCATAGAAGTATGCAAAAGCAACAAGCTCTTCAGTCAGATACCAAATATGTAATTTTCCAAGTTTTTCTAACTCACATCACTTGTAAACGCAATTATATGGCATGACTTAAATTAAATCTAAGAACAAAAAACTTTAGTTGCGATGCTAATGCGGTGCTAACTTTAAACACGCTTTTTATTGTTTTAAATACTTTCCCGGGAAAAGGGTGGGTTCAACCTATTCATGGCTTATTGATGCTGCATAAGCTGACATGTTTGATCTTGCTTTTCAGTTATTGCCCTAAGCGACGCATATTTTCGAAATTTTCATCAATGGTAGCGACCCCTAAAATTACTTTTAATGAAAAATAAAAAAAAGTACGTATATAATATTATTAATATTTTTAATATTTAAAACATTAACATTGTGGTTAGACATTAGAACAGAGTGTTAGTTAAATTAGTATAAACCACTAACAGATTTTAGGTCTACCGCTTTCGAGACGTACCCGTCCCTTTGTCAGGACCAACACTACACTACTATGTTCACAACGCTATACACCACAACCATAGTATTGTTAACTTTTCACCAATATTTATCAGATGCGTGTTAGTCTTATCAAGGACAAGCATGCACTAACTTGCCTACATGATGATCAGGAATCCACGAGGGAGAGAGAGTGAGAGGGAGCGGGGTCTAAATTGGGTTTAGACACCGCCCCCTGTCGTGGGTGGTGTAAACATAGTAGTGTAGTGTTGGTACTGACGAAACCGGTATACCTAAAATCGGGTAGTGGTTTATACTAATTTAACCAACACTCTGTTAAATACGTGTATAGTTTTCTGACAATTGAGAGCGTATAAAAGTGTGCCCTACCTCATGTGTTGTACTCAGGTGAATGTTTATTTTTCCGTAGAAGCGCGCCCGCCGCTTCAAGAACGCCATCCTGTGCGACCTGCACTTTGCTGACGTCGCCCTGATGGAGTGCAGCGACTTCATGCAGCAGCTGAGGAGCTTCAAGCCGCAGTCGCTCGGCTGCGCCGTGGCGCGGCGCAAGTCCAGCACCACCCTCATCTTCCCCCTGCCGCCCCAGGCGTGCTCAGGTACGCCTACACACGTATTGCGTTTTCATTTATTTATATGCGTACGGTGCGTACTAAAAAGATAGCAATAAATAAAGGAACTTTTATATAGATAAAACAATTTTAAGATAAATTGCACAAGAAAGCATCAAAATGACAATCACATAAGGCAGTACACATTTAAAAAACTACAGCTAATTATAAAAAACATTATGTAAATAAATAGAAACAGAAAATTAATTTATTCAATTAAGTTCCTCCCACATACTTATTTTTGTTTTGTTGTAGTCTATACTTCGATTTTTAATTTTTAATTTTTATATAATCCTTTTTCAATAATTTAGTGGTGAAGATAAGTATCTTCTTGTCAATATATTATAAATTGTGTCACTATAAAATCAATTCGCTAATATTGAAAACGTTTCAAAAATTTTAATTTATTAAAATAACGTAAATCAAACTAAAATTGCAGATTTATGTTCATTAAAAGCATTCATATACAATTATTTTTTTCACTATAAGCATATGAAAAATGGCTGGTATTTGAAAAGTTTTATTAGATGTTATTTGAAGTTTTGACTCGTAGACGAATATTGTATTTATCGATATATTAAGATTTGTTGGATTTTACTGTTACATCGCTAATATTGTCTGTGTTACAGTATTTAATGTAATAATATATTGTTGTTGAGTTATAATATATCTAATAATATATCATTAGTTGTCACATATCTTTTGTGGTGGAATGAATAAGTACACTTTATAAAAATAATACAACTTAATATATACGTACGCATATACTCTTTCTTTCCATTTAAGAAAGACAATCGAATTGGTATATGTAAGCAGTGCGTACGGCGAACATTATTTCATTGTGTTGGTGTTTACTGCTATAAATACCATGAAATAAACAATGTGCATCTACGCACGGCTTACGTTCCTATGCTAATTTGATTGTCTTTCTTAAATGGAAAGATATTTAAAGTGCATTACAGTACATTCGTGTACCCACAAAAACCATCAATAAAAATACTCGCATGCGTAAAAAGCACTACAATCAATCTATGGCGTCCACATCCACTCACCATAGTTAAATTTAAAATATGGTACTAAGGTGTTAGTCTCGCAACATAAATATTTTTGCCATTAAATATTAATTTGGTCACAATGGTGCTTAATAAGGCACAGTGGTCACTTTATATTTGATTACGCAGTTTTCTCTATTGTATCAAAGTAATCTATTTTTACTTGTCTATATTAATTTTATTATTATCTCGAATACTATCATTTACCTACCTCGGCATAGTGGGGAGGTGGAATAGATTGTTTCGGAGTTTTTTCTTTTGAGATTCATTTGCGATACATTTCTTGATGATATTGTCACGAAAGTCTCTCGAACGGTCCACAATAATCCAGAATCAACAAGTTTATTCTCATAATCACTATAAATATGAAGAAAGTACTTAAACGTTCTCGTTGCATCACGAAACTGTCATCTTTTGTATAAAAAGCGCGCGGCGAGGGAGTTGTCATCGTGACATTTCTGCGATAACACATAAAAGCGAAATTTTGAGGAGGCTAGCCGATGTGACAGTCTGCAGATATAACTACCTAAGACAAAAAGATTCAGCAAAGATTCTAGTGAAGTGAATAGTGCGAACCTATGTAAAATATTTAGTGTGAATTCAATAATAATGCTCCTATTAAATTCGTGTCCAGCAACTTTGCGTAATAAATAAAATTTTAAATTATTTCTACTATTTAATTTGTCAACTATTTAATCTCCAACAGCTACGATTCTATGACAATATTGAGAATCTTCTAGCATTGCGGCTTTACGGGATATATCATTGACGTATTATAAAATAGACACATAATTCCCACACTAGCCGGCTTTCATATGTAGCAAACATTGCATTCAAAGAGAGAACAAATCATACAATTAAGTAATCACGTAAAAATCAGGTAACATACTCATTCTTACAATAGTGTACGATACTCTGTTCCTTTTTCCGCGGGACTTTTTTTCGGCGCAGTTTTCGTAGTCGGCGTTTTGTTTCGGTCCGTTCGGTAACGAATACGAGTAAGGCAATTACCTTATTTTTGACTTGTTACGATTTCACGCTTGTAACGTATCTACAGTTTATTATATCACTAGCTGTTCGTACCCGGCGTTGCACGGGTTAAGGATTAGGTTGAAAATAAATTAGTTGGAGAAACAAAGGTTTGATTTGAATGGTATAGACTTGCATCGAAAATATGTCAGGGGGAGGGGAAGGGGTATGATAATAGGGAAGGAATTTCGCCTATGTTACTCGCCCAGTCCTAAAGTATCCAAATTTTGAGTCCCATCGGTCAAACAGCACAGATTTGCATCTAAAATATGTCAGGGGGAGGGGAATAGGTATGAGAGTAGGGGGGAAATTTTACCTATGTTACCCGCCGACTCTCAAAGCACAAGTATGCAAAATTTTAATCGAATCGGACATACCGTGTGGATTTGTATAGAGAACAGACAGACACAGACATTGAGTTTTATAGGTATAGATTGGGATATATATTAGGTCCTTACATATGAAATTGGCGTTTAGTATGGGAGGAACATAAAGCCGATTTTTTTTTATTATAATATATTTATTTAATCAAAGTATGTACCATTGCTATCTATGCACTTTTGTCATCTCATAGGTAGTTCATCGATCCCTTTACTAAAAAAACCATTCGGACGGGAATCAATAAAATCTTTGAAGGCGGTTTGGACTGCCCCATCGGAGTTGAATTTTTTTCTTTGCAAGAAGTTATCCAAATTTCGAAAAAAATGGTAATCTGTTGGGGCAAGGTCCGGAGAGTACGGTGGATGTCTTAGACATTCCAATTGAAGCTCCTCTAATTTGGTAGCCGTCTGTTGTGCAGTGTGTGGTCTAGCGTTATCATGAAGCAGCAGTGGCCTAGAGCGATTAACCAGCCTCGGTTGTTTAGCAGCTAGTTTTTCCATCATGGTTTGCAGTTGCTGACAATAGACATCTGCCGTAATCGTCTGGCCAGATTTAAGAAAGCTGTAGTGAACGACACCAGCACTAGTCCACCAAACGCTCACAAGTAACTTTTTTGGAGTCAATTTTCGCTTGGGGCATGGTTTGGCTGGTTCGGCAGGGTTCAGCCATTGCGATGAGCGCTCCCGATTATCGTACAGGATCCACTTTTCATCACAGGTAATGATTTGATTTAAAATCCCTTCATTATTGTGCCGGTTGAGTAACGCAACGCAGCAGTCAACGCGCGTTTGTTGATTTGCTTCACTCAATTCGTGAGGTACCCACCTTTCAAGCTTTTTCACCTTACCAATTTGCTTCAAGTGGATTAAAACAGTTTTATCACTAACACCGCAGCCTGCAGCTAACTCGGATGTAGTTTGCGATGGATCCGCTTCCACAATAGCCTTCAATTCTTCATTATCAACTTTGGTCTCCGGCCGTCCACGGAGCTTGTTTTGCAGGTCGAAATTTCCAGAACGAAAACGTTGGAACCAAAAACGCACTGTGTTTTCTTTTGCGGCACCGTCGCCATACACATCATTAATCCTTCGAGCCGTTTCTGCAGCACTGGTGCCACGGTGGAACTCGTACTCGTAAATAACGCGATATTTCAAGTTTTTCATTTTGTAAACTGAGTGACGCAAAGAAAAAAACAATTGAGGAAAAAACAAATGAATTATAATTTTCAAAACACAAAAACATGAGTAAATAGCTGTATAAATTTGTATTTGGAATTCCTAACCAAAGAGAAGATATTTGAGATCAAATTTGCCAGTATGGCAAAACGCCAATTTCATACGAAAGGACCTAATATAATTCGTGAATGTAGATTTTATTTCGTCTTAATTTAATCTATATTGACATGAAAAAACATCATCGTTAAAACGTTCTGGTAGGTTCTAGATAAATTCCTGACTCTCATTCTTGGTACCGACGAGCCTCCAAGTAGGGTACGTACGTAAATCGGCGATTACGCTCCAATAAAAATCTCTCAAATCCATCTGACTCCCGGATACGGCACGCAAAATACCATTTTGTGTTCAGTCGAGTCTGAACATGTCTGTTACGCCTCGGCGAACATCGATGTTTTAAAATTGTGTACAAAAAGCGAAAGGGAATTGAAACATCCCTATTCCGACTGGAGGTAAATCGTGTACATGGTGTTCGCGCGAGTGTGGGTGCGCCCAAGGTAAGCCGGTCTCTTTAACCAAAATGCGCCAAGTAAAATATTTTCTGTGTTCCCGTCTCTCCTGAGAGGGTTTTGATTTATAGATGCTCTCAGGCTTTTTCCTTTTATTTATCTTCTGCGGAGACGTTCACCTATCCATCTCAATTGTTTATTTTTTGGCTGCGATAAATTTAAATTAAATCTAACGACAGAGAGTTGATGCAAACTTTTTGAGGTGTGTTTTCAAATGTTTAGATTTTCGTTTTTTTTTTTAATTATTAAATTGCTCTTAAATTCACCCAGTCAATTTTTCTCGACAACTTTACAGTCTTTTATTTTAGTATAAATATCAATTATAATTATTAAGAGTAGCTTGTGGTGTAGTGATCGTGACGCTCACCTAGTGATCTGGTGATCGGTGGTTCAAGCCCTATCAAGGACACCAGCAAGTTAGACCTATTTTCATAGCAAAAGCTTTTGCTATGAAAATAGGTCCAACTTGCTTTTTGTAAAAATATACAGATTTTTTTAAATATATTTTTTTAATTAAGTCATTATTGATTAATCAAATCGAAATAATATTATTTTTGCTTTCATTCATTAATATATTTTACTACATAAATACGATATATGAGTGGTTGAGATTACTCAATCGGTAGACTAGAATTGTATTTTTAGTGCATATTTTTTAATAATTATATTTATAATTTAGATAAAACAGATAAAATATTTTGATTTCTACTTTTAAAATCAGAAATCTGAAAAAAGGTATTCTAAGAGGAAATTGAAGAAAAAAAAATTAAAAACATGATTAATAAAAAATCAAATTAAAAAAATCCAACAGGACTGTTTTCCGATTGAAATTGGAAGTGTTTTATCATTTTGTTGGGTTTGTATTAAAGAAAATGAATTTTCCATATTAGATGTGAGTTACTGTAATGATAGTCTGACGTTTTTATAAAATAAATCAGAAATATTGAAAAAAATGAAAAATTTGATGTCGCATAATATCATGGTTGATTGAATATTTTCAACTCAAAATCAAGGCAGGAATCCACCTATAAAGTATTTTGAACCAAGCTCTATCATACGTTGTATGTAAAAAAAAAGGACTTAAAGTTTTCTATATATATATTTTAAGCATTTTAAAATTTCATTTATTAGAAAACGGTTGCTTGGAATTTTAACATTATTTTTGTTAGAAGACACAACGTATTGTCATGGGACATAGCTGTGGGAGGCAAATGAAATCACTTAAAATTAACCAACGATATAATTATTAATTTAAATAATTCACAAAGTCACAGGACACGAATTAAATTTAAACACTAATCTCGAATTCAAACTATTTCACAATATCACTCGTCCGTGCACACTCTATTGTCACTTTCGAGATTTGTTGTTGATTTCGACATATTATGAGGGATTCTGACATTACGTAATTCCTTATGTTGCCATTTCGTTACATTGTGTAACGAAATGGCAACATAAGGACATACCTGTTTAAGTCATATTTTTGGACAAGTATGTGAAAAGAAAAATAGAAAAGTTTATAATTAAAAAATTATAAGATGTTTGAATTATTTGGAATAAATCCATTCTCGTTTTAAACAAATTGCTTTGATTATTTTTAAAATACAACATTTACAATGCATATAATAAATATATATATTAAACTTGTTTAAAAGAACGAACACAACATTTTCTGTGACACAACTTACCCTAAAATCTACAACAGGCAATCTCTAGGGATTTCCTAAGGCAGAAGGAAGACTTGATGGTTTTTAGAATGTTTGCAAGAGTTTTATATATTTTTGCTCAAGAAATCTTTTTTTTTTTTTTTTTTTTTTTAAATAAATAGAGATGCGAACACGGAATACGTGTCACATCAATATTCTTACTATTTTCAAACTAAGCTAAACGCTTGTGCTATGAAAATAGGACTAACTTCCTAGTCTGGGCTGAGATTCGAACCCGCGACCATTAGATCACGAGGCGAGTGTCCTAACCACAAGACCAACAAGCTACTAAATCTACAAATATATTTCCATGAAAGATACCATGTTGCAATATTTAATTTGCTCTCTATTTCATTTTATTTTTGCCATATCTTTTACTGTCTTTTGAAGTGGTCTGGGATAAATAAATAAGAATATTACAATAAAAGTACTGACATTGCACGAATGATATTCAATTTATTTTTCATGTGACTAAATATATTTTAATATTTACAATTATATTCGTTAAAAAATTAATGTAATATAATTAACACTTCTAACGTGGTCGCGTATAACTTGTACTTGTTTAATCGAGATTATAAAGTCATCAAACATTCTACGCTTTTGGAGCTTTCCCGTCACATGACGGGTGGTGACCTAAATGCAGTTTCTCCAAAGTACCACCAACCCCCAAAACTGCATATTGTAATCTTGGGTCATTTAATATTTAACGCCCTTATGGGCTTTTACAAATATACAGAATATATTTTTTTTTAAATTAACATAAGACAGATAAAATAATAATACAGTTAAAAGGTACAAATAATAATACAGAAAAACATAAGACAGATAAATTAATAAAACAGTTAAAGGTATTATTAATAAAAAACTAAAACTAACCATCACGCCGTTTCCCCGCAGTGGTAGGCAGAGAGGATTGAACGCCACACTCTTCTATCCTGGCACACCACTTTTGCTTCGGCCACATTCATACATCTTCTCATACAAATTCTACGGTTGTTGCGGCTTTTAACAGGGCCATCCTTAATCACTTGTTGTATCTGATCATGCCGGGTCTTTCACGGACGCCCTCTATTTCTGTTGCCTTCTACACTCGCCTCGTATATTTTCTTTACCATCCTTTCCTCGTTCATACGGATTTTAATGCCACACTTATTTTTGTAAGACATCTTCCATTTACTTTTTACAAAGCTTTCTTCCAAACAAGGGTTAGACGTTAAAACGTGAAAAAATGTAATTGCAGACCTAACTTTAACACGATAAACGGGGTGTTTGTTGAAAATTTCGTTATTTAAATACAAAGAAAATACACACTACTCAATTCTTCGGGGAAAACTACTACTTTACTTTCACCAGATTCTTCAAAGTCTGGCCGGGTAACCTTCAAAAGTTTGCGCCTGGATTTCGCAAGTTGGAGTCTACACAGGAATATCGGATTTAAGGCGATTATTCCGCGATTCGCCTAAGCCCCGGCGGAGCAACCCGGATTTCGTATTTTTATTTTTCCATCCAACTAGCTTTAAGGCTTAGCTCAGAAAAATATTCAAAAACAATTATGATTTATCTTATCAAAGGACAATGGCCCGGAAGTTTCTAAAAAAGGCATCAAATAATATTTTCGATAAATAGAGTCAAATGTATCTCAGTCATAGATAAGACATTTTACTTTTATGAGCGCAGGTAATAATAGTTAAACTAACTAACTAACTAACCATCACGCCGTTTCTCCGCAGGGGTAGGCAGAGAGGATTGAACGCCACACTCTTCTATCTTGGCACACCACTTTTGCTTCCGCCACATTCACACATCTTCTTATACAAGTTCTACGGTTGTTGCGGCTTTTAACGGGGCCATCCTCAAACACTTTTTGTATCTGATCGTGCCAGGTCTTTCGCGGACGCCCTCTATTTATATTGCCTTCAGCACTCGCCTCATATATTTTCTTAACCATCCTTTCCTCGTCCATACGTTCCACATGACCAAACCATCTCAGCACTCCTTTCTTTATTCAGCATTGCATTCACGTCTAATTTGTTCATTCCTTACTCTATCGACCATAGATTTTCCGCACAAGCGCCTTAGTGACCGCATTTCTACCGCATTCAGTCTACTTTCATTCCTCTTTTGCCAATTCCAGGCTTCACTTCTATACATTAGGGTTGGCACTAGAACGCCATTATGTACCGCTAGTCTTGCTTCCTTTGACAGATTCTTAATGGCCATAATGATAATAGTTGATAATAGTTGCCTAGAGATATTGGCGTTCTGATATCTTAAGAGTTTCCAATATCTGTTAGAATATATTTTTTGATATATTTTATCGTTACTTAAAAATGCAATAACATTACAACTTTCTAAAAGTTAGGTTTATCATAATAAATTTACATATTTCCTACTAAATAACATAATCATTCTGTAGAAAATCTAAAACATCGTACATTTTTTTTACATAACAATATACTTTTCTTGCATAAAAATGTGTAGTTTAGAAACAAAAACTAGAAATCGAGAGAAATAAAGCGATTAAAACTCTGATTCAAATTTCTGCACGGTTGGAAATGCTCTTTTCTTCAGGAAAATAATTTTTCTTTGAGTACATTTCTCGTCCAGAAGAAGGGAGCACTGCTCCTGTATTTTTTAATAAAAATTAAACGTGCTAAAAATAAAAAGTTAGTTATTTTATTTTTTAAATGTTGCCAAAGAGTAAATTTGAAAGTTTTGAAGAAGTTTTAGTAGTATTGTTTTTCGTGTGTATTATAATCACAGAGTTACCTAAAATTATACGGAGAATAACTCAACCCCCTTTTTAGGCATGTAAATTGGGACACAGATGATGTATGACCTCCTCGCATATATTTAAGACACATTTTAAATGCAGTTTACGTATTTATTCTTGCATAACTAAATCTCCTTGTAAACAAAACGTATTTTTTATAATGTAATGTCGGCCCCTAAGGTCTAACAACACGGTATAATACCCCAGTAAACACAAACTTGAAGATTCTGAGTGGCCGTGAAAACCTAAGAACATTCTTATTGGATGTACAATGGATGGAAAATCTTTTATAGCCTGCCGAAATGAAAATACAGTGAATATAATGGAGTTTAAACTAAATTATAAAATTATTACTTTGAAATGCTTTAAAATGACTAATGATTATTTACTAGAATATTTTTAATGTAAGTCGTGTAAATAGCTCGTATAATACAAAATATGCACCTAAATAAACAGTGAAATATCAACGATGCTGTCACAATCAAGATGACGACAAGTGCTTTGCTGCTATATCAAGAATTTAATGACTACGAAGAAAAATCTCAGAAGAATGTTGATCTTAACCATAGTTAGTCATGTTGCTGACCAACAGATGGCGACCCCTGCTCCTGCTAACTGTAAACAGTGAAATATAAACGATGCTGTCACTATCAAGATGATGATAAGTGCTTTTCTGTTATCAAGAATTAAATGACTACGAAGAAGAATCTCAGAAGAATGTTGATCTTAACCATAGACAGTCATGTTCATGACCAAGAGATGGCGACCCCTGCATCCGCCAAAGCTCCTGCTAGCCCGGCCCGCTCACTCTAAGTTAGAACGCCAAGCTCTGATCATATGGCATGTTTGGTGTTCAACCTACAGTGAGCGGACCGAGGTGATTCATCATGATGAAGACGCGAGGGAGGTCGACTACAGGAAATGGGAGATTAATTCTGTTGTGCTTAATTCTGTTAAATAATTAAGACCGTTGTGAAGCGTTTACAAGAGACGCCAGTGTATTGGATGCCCAACAACTATCCCACAAGTGTTTCAACAGTTTAAAAAATTCAAACTCTGCTCTGTGACACTTTAAAACTTTTTTCAGACGTAGACTTTATGGTTATTATAAATCTAACTCATCTAACAAAAGTGATCGGTTAAATTTTTGTTGAAAATATTCACATTTTATTGCAAATTTGAATTTTTTTATATATTATATGACCTGTCTTGGAATCGCCGCGATGGGAAATAAATGAAACATGAAATAAAGTTTTTATTTATCACCAAAATCACTGAATACGAACTTAACTGAAGCACTGTTCTTTAAGTCATACTAATTTTTACTACGAATACTTTATGTCTTCCAGAATATTCGCAGAACGCCCGATAGGTACTCTCTTAATTTATTTCGCTGGCCGCTTACATTTTGAATCTTTTGCATTTTTTATGGATTCGCCCTAAATTATTCATATAGCGATTATACCGTCCTTTGTACAGATAATGTCATTTCGCGAACGTTCGAGTATAATCGACTAACCCCTAACATTTCTAGTAATTTATAATGATTCTAAAATACTTGAACCAGTTGCAGCCGCGTAATTACTAGATTTTATGTGATTCTTCTTGATTAAGGATCTAGTGAAAATATATATTTTTTTAATTAGATTCATATATCTACAAGGAAAAAATATTCATCGAAGAAGTATTTCGTTATCATCGGAATTTTATTAATCCGAAAGCTTTTTCGTCCGGACTTTGTAATATTATTGAAAAAAAGATATGTCACAAATTCATACAGTCATATGATTTCCACAATTTGGACCATTTTCATCATTTAAAAACATCGTCGGTTTATTAATTGATAAAATAATTTGTGTCATTTCAGAAAAATAAACCTACGTTAAATAAATATTTATAAATTATAAGAATAAATTTTAATTTGAAATCTTTCTACACAAAAATGTGATATAGATAGCAAAATAACAAAAAGTGGTGCATTTTGCTCACATTGAGTCATGATCGTAGAACAATGACGGATGTGCAAAAAACTCCATATCGACTTTTTTGGATCGTTAAAAAGTGAAAAAACGATCCATCTAGTGGTATATAAAAAGTGTATTTTTTCTCTTTAATTTATCCGTCGTTATACAAAGTCGATATAAGCATGGCTCTGATGAGAACAATGCAGCATGTGTAAAAACGTTGTTGTACTGCGCTGACTATATTTGAGGTTTGAAAGGTTTCAACTTTAAATAAGTCAAGCTTCAAAAGAAAAAATTTTTTAATTATCGAGATACGACATAAAGTGTGTTTATTTAAATAAAACTTCAACTGCTCTCCTGCAAACTTGAGAAAAATCGATTGGCTTATATAATCATTTTCTTTATGACGATATATTTATAAATACACCGAAAAAAATTATTGGAGCACTTTGCAGCATCATAAATTTTTATTATATTTCAAAAGACACCTTTATAATAATACTTAGGTACTTGTACACTACATGTGCTTCATATTGTGTACTTTACTTTAATCTGCCGTATCCACGGAAGCTATCTCACTGGACAAACACCTGCCACCAGCAATATCTGGACCATGCAATATTCTGCCGATATGCAATTTAGATACAGTTTGTCCGGTGGTTTAGAAGTATATCTATGTGTGCGCAACTCTAGATCGCACACTGGCTAAGGTCGAAAATAAACTAAAACATTATGTAGTTGGCAAAAATCAAACGCTCAACGTATGCATAATTGCTTACAGACTCAGAGGTCAAAGGTTCGCCAGCACAGTATGCCATTCTTACGGTGCAATAGATGATATATCATGTAGATGATATATTATGATGTATCATTTATAAAAAATAATCCCACAAAATTAGCGTCGTGGACAGTTGTAGTCGACACTCAAATCTACGAGTATTTCAGAGCATTTGGAACATATATTAATTTTAATTGGGTAAACAACTTTGTATTAACCACTTAACTAGTAACTCTACGTCTAACGGTTTCGATACAACTGTACTTTCATCAGGACGGACGCAAACTATCCATAATTTATTCAAGCTTACAAATCAATTTTTGAACGGGGGCGTGACAACAGTTATGGTGGGGGTAATTGAGAAGTGGATGCCGAAATGGGGAATATGTCAAGTAACGAGCTTTTCGTAAAATTAATCTGGTTATTAATTGTATTGGCTTTAGTGTTCAAGCATTTTTTGATTTCTAGAATTCCTAAGTATTATTACCAGTATTTCTAAGGCCTCTATTATTTACATGCTGACCGTTTGCCTTTTTAAACGTGTGGCCTGTTTCCAAAAGATGGTTCGCGAATTCAGAAAAGTTATTATTGTTGAGACATCTCATGTGTTCCTTTACTCTAACATTAAAATTACTTGCCGTTTTACCTATATAAAATGCCGAACCGTCATTACAATTTAGTTTATAAATACCGGAACGATTTGGCGGGTCGACTCCATCTTTGGAGTTTATAATAGCTTAGGTAGATTATAATATATATTATATTATAATCTACCTAAGCTATTGTCAGTATTAAAACGCGGATTTACCTTTATCTTAACCTGGCAAACCTTTAGTCACTTTATCTAAAATGTTATTTATGTATAATATTCTCCGCCATTTGAAGAGAACCTGGATGCAAAGGGGGAGAAACAGAGATGAGTGGAAGAAAATGGAAGAGGCCTACATTCAGCAGTGGAGGGAAAAAGGCTAAGGAAGAAGAAGAAGAAGAAGATTCTCCGCCATTGCTCATTTATATTAATTGAAGTATGATATATATGATATAGTATGATATATATAAAAATTCTTTGTTTTTTGCACAAAATTCTATCTTTGAAATTTGGGAAGCTAGCATTATTTATGGCAATTTGTTTTATGGTGTGTAATTCTATTTGAAAATTGGCATCTTTCATCTGTATATTCACAAGACGATGTATCATTGAATGGAACGCGAAATTCGTATGCGATAAAGGGCGGTTTGAAGTATTATATATAACAGTATCCATATTATGTATAAAGGTTTACTGTAGATGCTAAATTCTATTCTGTTATTAGTATTGTGTAAAGTTGAATCCAAAAAAATATTCGTGAATTTTTCTCTATTCCAATTGTGAATTATATTTTACTCTGAAATGGATTAAGAAAAAAGAGGAAAGTTTTAATTAGACGTTCCGTGCTTGTCTATACACAAAAATATCATCAACATATCTCTTCCAGAAAAGTACATTTTTAAACAAAATATATTTCTTATTGAAAAGTTTTTTTTCGAAATTTTTCATCAACTTATCAGCTATAATCGGGCTGGTTGGAGCTCCCATTAGTAAACTCTGTACTTGTTTATAAAGTATTACGTTCTATTGAAAATAATTTTGATTAGGGCAAAGATTAAATAATAAAGAAAAATAAAAAAAGGCTATAGTGGGCGTGAACAAATAAATAAAAAATATGCATCATTTTTTTTTAAAAAAACACTCGCTAAATCTTCCAACAAATTCAATGTTTTCAAAATATCTTGAATAAGTGTTTTACTTTCTTGGTTGGGTACGTTGGTAAATAAGTCGGGAGGATCTTTACAAAATTGTAAATAATTTTTTGGACAGCCCTGAACTTGTAGCGTGTATCTATTATAATATCCCGTCCTTACATAGAACTCGACAAATCGTAATATTTCATAGCCAGAATTCCAGTACTAATTATCAGTCAAATGCTGTATTTAGTAGAATATTAAAAACTGGTAATGAATTTGGTTTAATGGTTGACGTCTTCAGTGACAGTCTAGTGAAAATGAAGTTTATACTTAAAGTGACAATATTATTTCATTACTAACTGCTGTTAACATATACATGTAATAATGTGTAATACATATTTGTTATACGCATTACTGCTCCGTATTTTATATTTAAACTAGCTGTGCCTGCGCGGCTTCGCACGCGTAGATTTTTAGTACACTGTTTGGATCGTCATAGAACTTTCGCGAACCTTCTCGAACATTCTCCTTCCAGAACTTTCAAGGAATTTATCGAATGTACAGGAACCTTCTAGACACAACGACACATTCCGCCACTCAGCTTAGAACATTATAGAACTTTCGGGAATTCTCTAGAACCTTCTCCTTCCAGAACTTTCTAGAGCAGGTTTTTTCGGAACCTTCTTGACTATTTTGAAACAATCTGAAGCATTTGCGGCCTTCCCATAACAAAAAAATGCGCTAGAAAGCACATTTTCGTCACCCACTCCCACCCACGCTCAGCCACCCCCACCAAACTCGGACATTTTCAATGGGACACCAAGGGCTATCCACCACCATAACCACCAGGAGGTGGCAGTATCTGGTTGTGAAGAAAACTTGGCGGATAGGGAAACACGGGTTTCTTTTTACTTATATATATATATATATATATATATATTGATTTATATTTTTAATATTAATTTTTACACTCATATTTTAATGCTTATAATATGTTTTAAATTTATATTTATAATTTATACTCATATTTTAATGCTTATACCTGACACTTTCACTGCCTATACCTTTTATTGCTTTTTATACATGTACTTTTTTTTTTAATAAAATAGAGATGCGAACACGGAATACGTGTCAAATCAATATTCTTACTATTTTCAAACTAAGCTAAACGCTTGTGCTATGAAAATAGGATTACCTTGCTGGTCTGGAGTGAGGTTCGAACCCGCGACCTTTGGATCACGAGGCGAGAGTCCTAACCACAAGACCAACAAGCTACTACTTTATATTCATATATTTTATATTTTACTGCTTTTTTACGATATTGTTTAATGTATATACTTTTCGATCTTATGTATTATTTTTTATGTAAAAGCCTGTAATGGGCGTAAAAAAGTAAGTATATAAAAATAAATAAATAAAAATAAGGTTCTTCAAGCTAGCAACAAGATTTGATATAATCTATTTTTGAAAACTAATTATCGTGTCCATATTGGTCAAGATTTCCAATTCCGCGTGCATTTTGAAGTTCGTGTCGAAAAGTTTTGCTCGATGACAAGGAGATGATATTCTTCTTCTAGTATTCTGCATACATTGAGTCCACTAGAATCACAGTATTATGTGCATAACGAGGGTCATTTAGTTTCTCCCTCTTCATTACCAAATTTCCCTCCTATATTCTTTATATACAGAGGTTGAAGAGCAACGAGATAATACAGCCATGACTTACTACTCTCCCTATTTCTACTTCTTCGGTTTGTTGGCTTATCACCTTTACTTATGCTTTTTGACGCCAAAACAAGTTTCTTAGTTTTCGAATCTTCTAATCGTCATTCTTTTGATATTTGTATAATTTTTTTAACCTTGTGAAATATTAAAGCATTTTTTCTGCATTGTATAATCTACGCTGTGGTGAATATTTTATTTACGTCTTTCACATCTGATTCTTTGATTTCTAATTACATTTAAAATATTAATTTTAGCTTGTTGGTCTTGTGGTTAGGACACTGGCCTCGTGATCCAAAGGTTGCGGGTTCGATCCTCACTCCAGACTAGCAAGTTAGTCCTATTTTCATAGTACAAGCGCTTAGCTTAGTTTGAAAATAGTAAGAATATTGATGTGACACGTATTCCGTGTTCACATCTCTATTTTTTTTTTAAAAAAAAAAAAAAAAAAATTATATTCAAATATCAACATTTCTTTGCATAATTGACGCAGGAGCGCAGAGTAAACAAACAAATGATTTTAATAGGTATCATTTGAAATTACCTTAAATACACTTTTATATGAAATTAATTTTTAAAAAAGCCAATTTTTTGGAAAGTATTCTAGATTTGACATAAAATATAGCAAAAATACAATATACCTACATCTTAAGGCGGCTTAAGATGTAGGTATATTCACTGCCAATGAATATTTCGGCGTTTTTTTTTTTTTTACGAAAATGTTGGTTTTTATTATTTATTTATATCAGAATGTATATGAATGACTGCTAGACTAAAATATAGACTAAAATCAACAAAAAACGTTTAAATTTCTTGCAAATTTAAAACATTATAACTTTATTAATATTGAATATTTCTTAATTTCTTTAGTACGGATTCTAGATAATGATGTATACTTTATACGTATAAAAAACATATTGCGCGTACACACGAATATTCATTAATACTTTACGCCGCCTAGGACGCCTAAAAACGATTTTTTTGTCCGCGATTAATACTTATATTTTCTTAATTATTGTAAATATTGTTCAATTTATTACTTTTATATAAGAACAAAGGTTCTATCTAAGTTATTGCCCTAAAAAAATTTCAGTTAAGACTATACATTCTGACATAAATTAATAATAAAAACCCACTTTTCGTAAAAAAAAAAACGCCGAAATATGCATTTGCAGTGAATATCCAGCCTTAAGGAGGATAGGGAAGAATACGATCAAAGAAATTCTTCTGAAAAGCTGGTTATGCAGAAGGGAAGAAATGACCAATATGCACCAGACTTTAATAATAATATGACACAGACAACTCTTCAAAATGTGGTACGTTTATCATCCGATGTGGAATTTTAGCAAAAGGAATAATCGGACAACTGCTATTATAATTCGTTCTTTGAATGACTTATTTTAAACTTTTAGACCCCGTCTGTGATTCCGCCACTAAATAAGCAGCTTCCAACATAAACTTTTGCAATACAAAACGAAAGTTCATTGCGGTTTTGTAAGAGATGCCTCGATATTATCTCAAAATGAGTCCGGATATTACATCCAAAACGATCGAACTACACAGCAGGTTTTTGTTATCTCCCAGGAGAACAAATATTGGAAATGTCTCTTTGTTTTACAGGAGTTTTGTATTTAGGCCTACCCCGAAGTTGAAAGTTGAGCCTGGAAGCGTAGACAATAATGTCAACCCCAGATTGTTTCGGAGGTTTTTTTTGCGCTTCACTCAGGTCTAATTAACCTGAATTTAGTTGAAATGAAAGTAATTCATTAAACTGTGCCGTGAACCATTTCTAGTATTCGGGCCGACAGAATGCCGGTCGATATCTGTGATTTTATGAACCCTGTAGATATAATAAATAATATAGCAATATAATATAGCAAACAGCTAGAAAGTTTGCATTCATACGACATGTTTTAATATGGCAAACGTCTAGAAAGTTTGCATTTACATGACATGTGACCAAATTCGGTGACCGTGCTTTCTGGAATAAACTACCAAATAAACCGAGACAAACAAACAGCTTACCATAGTTCAAAAAACAACTAAAGACGCACTTGTTTCTATAATCATATAAAAACCTACAGAATCAGACCGTTACATCACTTCGTAATATTTCCCACTCCTTGTACGCACTCCGCGAAAATACCTGATTCTTTCTACCACTCCCAACTATTATAGTTTTAAATGTTAATTCAATTTTTTGCATTTCATTTAGTGAATAAGTATGTACACGTAATAGTAAATAAGTGT
>JADDOH010017604.1:0-34938 GCA_016648135.1 Agrypnia vestita
TTGTTCAGCATAGCAGTAGCTCTTCCAACAGGCATAACCAGTGGAAGGTTGATCCTGTGTATTGGATTGTGAGACAATCTATGCTGACGCTGTCTTAGGTGATTATCAGGAACATGCAAACCAATGCTCCGCATAATTTCGGGATTATCGATCATACCGCGCAATCAGTAAATGCATAATCAGATACACATTTATTCTAGTCTCTAAACTATTGTAGCCAAGCATACATAAAGCCATGTATTCACTAGGGGACAAATCGCGAAACATTCCGCTCGGCATGTCGCATCAACATCTACGCTCATGTTTCGGGGACAATGACGCGGTCATTTGACGTGTACACACCGGGACTCGCATATCTTGTCGCGGAAATGTCACTCGATGATTTTACGATGACAGCTGCGGTATCTCGTTTGGCGAAAACTGGGTTCCGCGCAATTCGAAATGTTTTTTTGGGTCGCAATGTCAAATTAACGAGATTTTACTGTAGTGAATTGAATATTATTAAAAACAAGGTCCTTTTTGCAAATAGTTATTGTTTTCCAGACGTCGCGGAAATATATCGCCCTATGAGGTTATGATGATAGCCGCGTATCTGTTTATGTTAATGAGTTTATCGAAAAGTAAGAGAAAAACGGGGAGACGCGAAATTATTTACTGCAAAGCGAAAGAAGGACGGACATCTATGAATCTCTTCGATCGATCCAGCTCGATGAGTTTCGAGAACGATTTCGTTTCCCTCCCGCATTCATCTTGGACAGATACAGCATTCGCATTCACTTGTAAAACATACCACGTGGTACTGACGCTCCGCGGAATGTTGCAGTGAGTACGCTCGGGTACCGTGCGCATGGCAACGTTGCCACGGCACGTAGAAATGCCCCGCTATGTTGTGCGCGAGGTCGCGGAACAGTGCACGACGTTGCAACGTCACGTAGATTCTATGCCGCGCGTGCTGTTGAGGGACAATTTGTCCCCTAGTGAATACATGGCTTAAAGCCAAGGATAATGCCCGTACTCTCTCACGTAGAGATATTAATACTTATTGATCCCTTGTTCATATTTCAACGCAAACAAAGAATTACGACACCAAAGTGGTCAGCAACATGTTGACACAATCTATTATATAAACACCAAACACAAAGGATTACGGAGGTACTAAAACTATCTGTAAAAACCCCAGCCCTGATTTAATCCATAACAAATTTACGTCAAGATTGTCATTTAAAATGGCCGACTTTTATACGAACGAAACAAACATGAAAATGGTTTAACGACAACATACATACAGAACAAAATATTACAATTTTAAATCTGCAATTTACATATTTATAAAGGTAAAGGCTTGCCCATAATTCCAGCAAATTTATGGCCTCGTTGATCGATAACTTTATTTGGAATGTTGTTTTTTTTTACCGTGCAAGTGAATATTTTACAGTCGAATCTTGTAAATAACCCTTTTCTAACCAAATACGTACCAATTTCATAGCAAAGTAATTAGACCTTAAAGATAACTGCGTTCGATGATTGCAACCTAACAAATTTAAGTTATATTTTAGAACAATTATTTATATGAACATAGACATATGCACGTGGTAGTCCAGTGGCACAGATATAAAATTTTAAAAATTAAGAATTAAATAAAAAGAGCAAATTAATTATTCAATTTTATATGGTCTGAGTTATGGTTATGATTAGGGTTAATGAATTTCAAAAAATCTCAAATTAAATAAATGTCAAATTAATAAAATATTTCAATATTTTTTTTTTTATTTTTTTTTTTTATTATTATTATTATTATTTTTTTTTTTAAATAGAGATGCGAACACGGAATACGTGTCACATGAATATTCTTACTATTTTCAAACTAAGCTAAACGCTTGTGCTATAAAAATAGGACTAACTTGCTAGTCTGGGCTGAGATTCGAACCCGCGACCTTCGGATCACGAGGCGAGTGTCCTAACCACAAGACCAACAAGCTACTAGCAGTTGTATAAATAAATAAGAATAATACGACACATTAGAATTTTTAAATCAATTTGAATGCTAATATATCATCAGAAACCAACATTCTAATTAAAAATGATAAGGATAATTTATTTTTATAATTTTAAGTCAGACGTGATAATTTATAAATTGAATAAATTATCAATATATAATGTTAATCAAATGGAATTTTTCGTTAGAATAATAAAATTACGTACATAGACATTTTTATCAGAAGGAAATTTTAGTTTTGAAATAAAATACGATAATACCTATAAGGAATAAAGTATTATTTCTAAAATTCTTCAATACATGATTACCATGGTATAACACAATAGAGTTCCTGGTTTGGGTCTCCGTGGTAACTATATATTTATATATAATATATATATAATGTATATAATATATATAGTTAGTTATTAATCTAATTTATTTTAATAATATTGAATTAGTAATATTATTCATTTTTGTTATTACCAAAATTATGTAAAGTTAGATTGCTATTAAGTACTAATATTTTATCATTAATGTTTATCAGTCACCTATTTAAAAAATTGCAATTTTTCCCAAATCAACAAGTATTTCATAAAATGTGTGCCAGAAAATTTTGAAATTTTTATTTGTATTTCGAAAATTAAAATATATACTTTAATGACATTTTTATCAAAATGGGTATTGTGGTTTTGACCAATGTAATCATCGCTCGCTGTGTATTTTATCGACAAATTAAATTAAACAAAAAGAAAGGTAATAATAGCATGTTTATTTTTTATACCATAACAATGATTAATGATCTTTTTGGCGTCTTAAAAATATTAAAAAAATATAAAAAAGAAAATATAAAAAAATCGCATTTTTAGAATAGAAGATCAGAGTGTCCATGCTTAAGTATATCATCTAAGTAGGAAGGGGGAGACGTTAATTTTTACTTTGTTTACCAATTTCGAATACACTAAAATAATACCTTTATCAGTATTGTTGTGTGAAAGAAAAATCTGAATAAAAATGAACCATTATTTATCGATACAATCGTCTGCATTGTTTATGCAGAGAAAGAAGGCTAGCCGTGTTGGCCTGGTCTTGGAACTCGAAACTCCTGGATGACAAGGTCGTCCCCTGTGGCGGAACAAGACTGGTCTTCAGACAATCTCGCGGATTTATTGCTGGGTTTTACATAAGGTTTTATTGTCGGCTGCCAAAAATATCTATTTTTTTCATTAAATTATTTAATTAGGGGTGGCCTAAAACTAATTTTGGTGACTGTGGTTTTGCGGCTGGGCCTGGACATTTCATTTATTCATTCATTTACGCCTAAATAGGCTTTTACATATGTAGGTATATAACAGTTATTTGCAAAAATAATATAAACAGAGAGAAAAACAAAAAAAAGAAAGTGTATATAATTTACATTATGGCGGAATGAAGCGCTCTCAGTATCGCGCCCCTATACTGTGACAGGCCAGAACCAAACACGTCAGTTATGTTTGTATAATTGTTACCTAACCTGTGTATTCTAGGTACTAGCGAGTTGTAGTGAGCATTTGTTCTAGTATTGTCACAGTAAAAAGGCGTCGGCACTCGAGTAGTTCGACTGGGTACATGGAACATTATTAAGGACAAAATTTCAGGGCTGTGGTAATGCGAGTTTACAATTTTATATAATAAAATCAGATCGGATAAAACTCTCCTGTCCGATAGTGGCAATAAACCGGTAAAATATAATAAGTTTGTATAGTTAAGATTTTCTATTGGGATATGGAGACGGAAATTTATGTAGCGTAAAAATTTATGTTGAATTCTTTCTATTGTACATGAGCATTGTAATAGGGACACCAGATAGATGAGTTGTATTCGATTTGACTTCTAACAAGAGAACAATAAAGGAGTTTGACCGTTTGAATATTTGTGAAGGAATTACAAGAGCGCAGAACAAAGCCAAGTGTTTTCATAGCCTTGTTTGCTATATTATTGATATGGTTTACGAATGATAATTCCTCGTCAAATAAAATGCCAAGATCATTAATTTCAGTAACGGTTTTCATGTGGACATGTGGAACTACAAACAAACTGAGACAGAGAGCTAACCACAGTTGAAAAAACTAAGAACTAAACAAACTATTGACGCACGTATTTAGGCGATCATACAAAAATCTATAGAATCAGACCGTTACCTAATATTTTCCACTCCAAGTATGCACTTCGTGAAAACACAATTTTTTTCTGGCCCTCTCAACCGTATTTTTTATTTATCTATTTATTTATTCACGCCTGTGGTAGCCCAAGACACATACACACACACCCGTGTAATGAGGTACCGCATATGCTGACATCGAAGTACGGCAGGCCGTCGCCCTTGATACAAAGGTTGAGGCAAGATCGCTGAGCACAGCAAACAGGTGACAATGTAAGCCGGTCCAATTACCGGGTACAAAGGCAATGTATTTCAGAGGGCATGGACTATCGGAGTGGAGAAACGCACCTTGATGATCTTGGCTAAATACCCACACGCGCGGCCGAGTAAAGAGGAAATCATAACACCCCCGATTTCTTTGTTCTGGATCACTATAAAAACCGGTGCCCGCAGAGCCGATTATCTCCTGCGGGGCTTTTCGGATACGGCGGAAGCCCTCTTCGTTATACATCTCACTTTGACGTGAACCGCTTATACTGCGGAAGCTCTCGCCATTCATCGATTCATTATTGTGTAACTGTAAAATACTGTACTTGTAACTTTGTCATTATTACATCTCAATAAATACTACTCAAACACCGCGGCTTCATCCTCATGAGCCTTCCACACCCCCATTATAGGCTTTCTTTTTTTTTACATATAAAAATGTTGTAATATACAAATAAGTATATAAAACAATATCAGGTAGAAGAGGTACATATAAGATATAAAAACGTATATTACTTATCATTACATGTATATAGTAATAATGGAAGTTAGTAATGAAGTAGTATTGTCTCTTTAAGTGTAACCGTCCATTCCAGTTTTTTTAATGTCACCCGGTGTTATAATTATAAATAATTGTAAATAAGTCACACATGTGGAAATAAAAAATTAAAGTTCCATCTTTTTAATTTTCTGAGACGCGTTTCGCCTTATGAGGGCATAATAATTCTTTTAGCCAGTAAGTTGTCTTATATATACAAAATATTTTTTAATAATTAATTATCGTTTACAAGTACATTGAATATATAACTAAGAAAATTTCAAAAAAAAAGATATAAATTGACTCAATAAACAACCATGATAATTTAAAAATCAACAATTGATTCTCATTTTCCATATCGCTCTTTGCACTTGAGAAACGAAAAAGCTATAAAAAATTTAAAATTCAACACGACAGAAAAATGAGAATCCGTTCTAAGAAGAAAAAAATAATCTAAAATTAAAATGATGTAGACAGGTTTAAATCAGCTTACCTTAAAACAAGGACAAATGCTAAATACAATAATTTGTATGTTTTAAATCACAAATGATAGAATGCCAAAATACTAAAAAATAAAATAACATATGTATAACACAGATGTTCATGGATATGTTACAAGAAATTCAAAAGAGATGAATTCCAAATAGAAAAAATAAAGAAAGTATACAAAACTGTTTATATTACATACAAAGAACTAAGGGGATACAATAATCTAACAAAGAATGTAAAAAAAGGAGAAATATTATCATGTTCGAGAAAGAATGCAGAAGAAAAAATAATATATACATGGTAAATTGTATCATTAATTAAATAAAGAAATACAAAAAAAATACAAGTATCAACCAAATAGCAATGAACCAGGACGCAGATTTTTTTATAGTGTTAAAGAAAACATTATTTTTGATAGTTCGTATTAAAGTTTACAAATTAATGTTTAAATTGTTGAACCTATGAAATAGCCGCGCGGCACGTGAGGAGGCCTTAAATCATGAGGTTAACAAGCGAGGACGATCCCTGGTCACGCCATCGCTGCAAAGAGCTCCTTCACACGTCATAATGTACATGTTTTCCCTCCCTTTCTTATTTCACCAGGTTTCGTGTTTACCAGACGCGTCGGAGTCATTACTCAGATGTATGAAAAGACCATTAAAAATTTGAAAAATCCAAATTTGTGCAATAATTTTTTTTTTAAAACGAAAATTGGTAAGATCATTTTAATCGTCGCGCGAGTCTGCTTGCAATGTTTCAGCTCGATCGGATCACGGGAAAGGGGTAAAAAATTGATCCAAAGTTTTTTCGTCAGACAGATAGACAACCAGACGCCACGAGTTAAAATAAAGGGAGTAGGTATACAGGGTCTACCAGAGCTAGCAACAGAAACTTGGCCGGTAGATTCCTGTCTATGTCATGAGTCGAAAATATTAAAGCAGCCATGACCTAATAATATAAATAATTATGGAGTTATGTAATATCAATGATTGCATTTTTTCAATATTTCTGACTTATTTTTTTTACAAATCGTTGTAGTATCATTACAGTAACTCATATCGATTACGAAAAATTCATTCGGTTCAATAAAAGTTAATTAAAATAATTAAAACCCTGAACAAATTCCAATTTGAAGGTTTTTATGATGCTATTTGACTTGTTATTTTATTTGACTTAACTATTGATATTAGGTCACGGTTGCTTGAACATTTTCGACTTATAATCAAGGCAGGAATTCACCTGTAAAGTTTTGTGGTCTAGCACTATTACATCCTGAATATATGAGGTAAAAAAGCAAAGGCAGCAATATCCAATAATTAAAATAAAATGTTTTGAATGCAGTTATTTAAAAATAACTGAATTCTAGATTTTATGTTTCCTAACCCTTCCAGAATCATGTTTCATATAAATTTATAATCTATATGAAACATGATTGTGGATGAGACGAGAGTTGTGTGTCAGGACAAAAAAGTGTGGCACTCTATCCTCTCGACCTACCCCAGTGAGAAACGGCGTGACGGTAAGTAAGTACATAGGTGAGTATTATGTTAGTGACTCATTAAAATTAAAATAAAATAAATTGTAATATATATTGTTACCATAAACCAAATTCTCCAATACTCGCTTACGCCGAGCACGATTGCGCTTCATGTGCTAGACTTCAATTTCCAAATTATACCCTAGGATTTGTATATCTAAATATAAAACCGTAACGTCCGTAATTCACGACTAAAAAACCAAATTAAAGGCCGGAGATGGGGCTTGAACCTCGGGCCAGCAGACCCGAACCGGCCGCTTAACGCATGTTGCGACTGCCGTCTCTACATAGCCCGTCAAAAATGTACTATATAATATACCAGGGCAGAGCAAAAACCAGAACCATTTTATGTTCCGCCCAGCATATCCGCCAGGGCTTAAAATAGTATCATTAAATGCCAGCAGGGGAAATATAAAATAAGAATTTAAAATATTTTGATAAAAGTCGTTATTACCATTTCATGGGTGTCGGCTATAAATAAATAAATACTTATTCTTTAAGAACCGGCATGTAAATGGACCGTGATTTTTGAGGGGTTACATCTAGTTTATAGCATAATTCTTAATTTATTTTGTATAGTGTTTTTAATTGAGTAACTTGTTGGTCTTGTGGTTAGAACTCTCGCCTCGTGATCCAAAGGTCTCAGGTTCGAATCTCACTCCAGACAAGCGAGTTAGTCCTATTTTTATAGCACAAGCGTTTAGCTTACTTTGAAAATAGTAAGAATATTGATGTGACACGAATTCCGTGTTCGCATCTCTATTTTTTGTTCAAAAAAAAAATTCTAATACATAAAAAGTGTATTCCGAAACACGTTATCGCTGTAAATGTTTTTACACTGAGGTAAGACTACATAATATCTGTTGAAATTCTGTATTTTAAAAAAACTTGTAAATAGCTGAAATAATTAAATAATTTTATGTACATTTTCACGGTACAGTAGCCGTGATAAATAATCGAAACACGAAAAATTAATAAAAAAAACTATTTATCACAAAACCACTGGACACAAATTTAACCGGAGCATTGAATTTCGCACTGGTCACTTAAGAATCTTCCACTTGTGTCTGAAAATTATGTTCCGCGTCGTTTATAATGCTTCTAGTAATTTCGCACGCAGCTACTCTTTCAATCGTTTGTCTATGCATCCGGTATCGCTGGATTTCTATGGTTTCTCGCAGCTTTCAAACTCAAACTGTTGTGCGGTGCGCGTTTATCATGTAATTTAAAATCGATCCTTCTGTTATATTTTGGTGCACACGAGTTTCTTCCAGGATATCATAGACCATTCGGGATCCTTCGATTGTGTGCCGTTCTCCCCAGCTAATAGAAAATGACAATATTTTTGTGAATTCCTTTTATAATTTCTTTTATAGAATAAAGCATAAAGAATTATACTATTATCCAAATAAAATATCTAAAACTGAGTGGGAAAACTATTTTGAAAACTTGCTTGGGAGTGCTAACCAAGCGAGAACTGTCACGCTGGACGATGGCCATGACGATGGCCATGACGATGGCCATGACGATGGCCATGACGATGAATCAAACGTGATCCTGAGCAATAACGAAGTGATTTCAGCCATAAAGAAGCTAAAAAATAGAAAATCTCCCGGAATAGATGAAATCCCAAACGAACTCATAAAATATGGAGGCACAAAGGTAGCGAAAGAATAAAATAAACAAAATCTTAGAGCAATCTGAAATACCAAACGAATGGAGACTGAGTATCACCATCCCTATCTTTAAGAAAGGCTCCAAAACAAACCCGGAAAACTATAGAGGAGTATCCCTTTTATGCGCATCGCAAAAACTCTTCACAAGCATTGTAAAATCAAAACTGCAGAACATAATTCAAAATTGTGATGAACAGCAAGGTTTCAGAAAAAACCGGTCCACCACTGACGCAATATTCGTGGTAAGACAAATAAGGTAAAAATCCATTGAATATAATAAACCTTCGTATATGTGTTTTGTTGACCTCACTAAAGCCTTTGACAGAATAGAAGATGTTGTAGATATCCTAACGGAAAAAGATGTACCACTACCCATCATCAAAGCTATTCATAACTTGAATACTAACAACAAAATGCGCATAAAAGTAAACAACGATCTATCGAAAGAAATTCCAGCCGCAGTAGGCATCAGACAGGGAGATAGCTTGAGCCCCTTCTTATTCAATGTCATCATGGATAAGCTAATAGAAGATGTCAAAACAATAAATCTAGGCTACAACACGGGAGACAAAAAGATAGATATAATATGTTATGCTGATGATGCGGTATTAATAGCCAACTCTGAAGGCGATCTTCAAAAACTTCTGCACAAATTCCATATATCCTCACAAAGATTCAACATGAAAATCTCCGTAGATAAGACTAAGAGCATGGTGACATCGAAACTGCCAGTACGATGCGAGCTTGCAATTGACGATAAAATAATAGTGCAAGTAACGAGCTTCAAGTACTTGGGTGTCGAGATATCCAGCAGTAACGACCTCTACGAAGAAGTAAGAGAGCAAGCAAACAAAGTCGCAACTATTGCTGGATGCTTGAGAAATGCTGTCTGGAGAAACGAACATATGCTCAAGGAGAGCAAAGTGATGATATATAAGACCTGTGTCCGCCCAATCATGACGTACGGTATCGAGACAAGGGCTGACACTACCAGAACTAAAAATCTCCTAAGAACAACTGAGATGAAGACTCTCCGACCCATTGCGGGACTGACAATCCGAGACCGAGTGAGGAATTCCAAAATACGATGGACTTGTGACGTCGAGCATATTGTCCGATGGGGAAGATCTAGAAGACGTTACTGGAGAGATCATGTGGAGAAAGCTTGTTTTGAGAGAGTAGTGAGCGTATCAGCGACCCAGCTGCCGTCTGGTACCAGACTCCCAGGAAGACCGCATAAAAGATGGCGACATAGCTGGACATCTGTATCCCAGGAACAGGCTCCGAGCAATGACAGGACGCAGTCCTAGATGAAGCAGAAGAAGAAGAATTACACTAAAAAGAAATCGATACACAAGAATCAAATTGATGTTAGAAAGTCTACAAATAATGACATTTAGACAAATAATTAAATTTAATGTACTTTTATTTATATATAAAATTGTTAATGGACACAACAATACATTTGAATTAATAAGAAAAATAAGAGAAAACCAACATGAACATGACCGTTGTACAACAAAAAAAAAAATGAAATAAGATTGCCATTCAAAAAGAAAAAAGATCGCAAACTTCTGTGATGTACAATGGGATGAAGTTGTATGTGAGTCTGCCAGAGGATATTAGAGACGAAAAAAATATCAACATTTTTAAGAATAAATTAAGAAAGTTTCTGATACGTACTTTTGATTAGAAATTTGATATACTGATTTTTACAATGTATATATTAGGTCCTTACATATGAAATTGGCGTTTAGTATGGGAGGAACATAAAGCCGATTTTTTTTATTATAATATATTTATTTAATCAAAGTATGTACCATTGCTATCTATGCACTTTTGCCATCTCATAGGTAGTTCATCGATCCTACTACTAAAAAAACCATTCGGACGGGAATCAATAAAATCTTTGAAGGCTATGGTGCTGCCCCATCGGAGTTGAATTCTTTTTTCCTTCTGCAAGAGTTATCCAAATTTCGAAAAAAAAATGTGTTATAATCTGTTGGGGCAAGGTCCGGAGAGTACGGTGGATGTCTTAGACATTCCAATTGAAGCTCCTTTAATTTGGTAGCCGTCTGTTGTGCAGTGTGTGGTCTAGCGTTATCATGAAGCAGCATTGGCCTAGAGCGATTAACCAGCCTCGGTTGTTTAGCAGTTAGCTTTTCCATCATGGTTTGCAGTTGCTGACAATAGACATCTGCCGTAATCGTCTGGCCAGATTTAAGAAAGCTGTAGTGAACGACACCAGCACTAGTCCACTAAACGCTCACAAGTAACTTTTTTGGAGTCAATTTTCGCTTGGGGCATGGTTTGGCTGGTTCGGCAGGGTTCAGCCATTGCGATGAGCGCTTTCAATTATCGTACAGGATCCACTTTTCATCACAGGTAATGATTCGATTTAAAATCCCTTCATTATTGTGCCGGTTGAGTAATGCAACGCAGCAGTCAACGCGCGTTTGTTGATTTGCTTCACTCAATCGTGAGGTACCCACCTTTCAAGCTTTTTCACCTTACCAATTTGCTTCAAGTGGATTAAAACAGTTTTATCACTAACACCGCAGCCTGCAGCTAACTCGGATGTGGTTTGCGATGGATACGCTTCCACAATAGCCTTCAATTCTTCATTATCAACTTTGGTCTCCGGCCGTCCACGGGGCTTGTTCTGCAGGTCGAAAATTCCAGAACGAAAACGTTGGAATATGCCAATAACACATGCCTGGTGTTTTCTTTAGGCCCGGCACCGTTCTTCGCATACAGTCATTAATCCTTCGAGCCGTCTTCAGCAGAGCACTGGTGCCACGGTGGAACTCGTACTCTTAAATAACGCGATATTTCAAGTTTTTCATTTTGTAAACTGAGTGACGCAAAGAAAAAAACAATTGAGGAAAAAACAACTGAATTATAATTTTCAAAACACAAATACATGAGTAAATAGCTGTATAAATTTGGATTTGGAATTCCTAACCAAAGAGAAGATATTTGAGATCAAATTTGCCAGTACGGCAAAACGCCAATTTCATATGTAAGGACCTAATATTAGGAAATATAACTATCTAACTAACTAACTAATTAACCATCACGCCGTTTCTCCGCAGGGGTAGGCAGAGGGGATTGAACGCCACACTCTTCTATCCTGGCACACCACTTTTGCTTCGGCCACATTCATACATCTTCTCATACAAGTTCTACGGTTGTTGCGGCTTTTAACGGGGCCATCCTCAAAACACTTATCTATCAAACACGTATCTGATCGTGCCAGGTCTTTCGCGGACGACCTCTATTTCTGTTGCCTTCAACACTCGCTTCATATATTTTCTTAACCATCCTTTCCTCGTTCATACGTTCCACATGACCAAACAATCTCAGCAGTCTTTTCTTTATTCTATCTACCACACCACAGCCAGCATTGCATTCACGTCTAATTTGTTCATTCCTTCCTCTATCGACCAAAGATTTTCTACACAAGCGTCTTAGTGACCGCATTCAGTCTACTTTCATTCCTCTTTTGCCAATTCCAGGCTTCACTTCCATACATTAGGGTTGGCACTAGAACGCCATTATGTACCGCTAGTCTTGCTTCCTTTGACAGATTCTTATTGGGCATAATTGCATTTAGAGGAAATATAAATGTTATAATATTAGGTCCTTACATATGAAATTGAGGTTTTGCCGTACGGGCAAATTTGATCTCAAATATCTTCTCTTTGGTTAGGAATTCCAAATCCAAATTTATACAAATATTTACTCATGTATTTGTGTTTTGAAAATTATAATTCATTTGTTTTTTCCTCAATTGTTTTTTTCTTTGCGTCACTCAGTTTACAAAATGAAAAACTTGAAATATCGCGTTATTTACGAGTACGAGTTCCACCGTGGCACCAGTACTGCAGAAAAGGCTCGAAGGATTAATGATGTGTATGGCGACGGTGCCGCAAAAGAAAACACAGTGCGTTTTTGGTTCCAACGTTTTCGTTCTGGAAATTTCGACCTGCAGAACAAGCCCCGTGGACGGCCGGAGACCAAAGTTGATAATGAAGAATTGAAGGCTATTGTGGAAGCGGATCCATCGCAAACCACATCCGAGTTAGCTGCAGGCTGCGGTGTTAGTGATAAAACTGTTTTAATCCACTTGAAGCAAATTGGTAAGGTGAAAAAGCTTGAAAGGTGGGTACCTCACGAATTGAGTGAAGCAAATCAACAAACGCGCGTTGACTGCTGCGTTGCATTACTCAACCGGCACAATAATGAAGGGATTTTAAATCGAATCATTACCTGTGATGAAAAGTGGATCCTGTACGATAATCGGAAGCGCTCATCGCAATGGCTGAACCCTGCCGAACCAGCCAAACCATGCTCCAAGCGAAAATTGACTCCAAAAAAGTTACTTGTGAGCGTTTGGTGGACTAGTGCTGGTGTCGTTCACTACAGCTTTCTTAAATCTGGCCAGACGATTACGGCAGATGTCTATTGTCAGCAACTGCAAACCATGATGGAAAAGCTAGCTGCTAAACAACCGAGGCTGGTTAATCGCTCTAGGCCACTGCTGCTTCATGATAACGCTAGACCACACACTGCACAACAGACGGCTACCAAATTAGAGGAGGTTCAATTGGAATGTCCAAGACATCCACCGTACTCTCCGGACCTTGCCCCAACAGATTACCATTTTTTTCGAAATTTGGATAACTTCTTGCAAAGGAAAAAATTCAACTCCCATGGGGCAGTCCAAGCCGCCTTCAAAGATTTTATTGATTCCCGTCCGAATGGTTTTTTTAGTAAAGGGATCGATGAACTACCTATGAGATGGCAAAAGTGCATAGATAGCAATGGTACATACTTTGATTAAATAAATATATTATAATAAAAAAAAATCGGCTTTATGTTCCTCCCATACTAAACGTCAATTTCATATGTAAGGACCTAATATTACCTGTTTTTAGAATAAAAAAAATAAAAATTAAAAAAATACATTTCAATGTGATATTAATTGAATTTGTGGATTTTTGGTATTTAAAATAAGCGAACTGCATTTTTCTAAATGAATATTTCAACGCCGCTGCTGGAGCAGGGAGCAGGGGGCGGTAATTGACAAAAGAGCGAATCACCGTGCGCGCCGCTAACCATTTTGGCCGCTGACCCGTGTCTTCCCAACCCCCAATAATATTAAATTTTCGGCCTGCCCATTGTACTCCGCACCGCTGACACGATTTCCTACAAAGGAAAAATTATTAAAATTTAAAAAAGCAACGTTTTATTTCCATTTTCATTTTTACTATGATTTAGAATAGCTAAAAATGTCGTATATTTTTACTCCCTTTATTTTAACTGGTAGCGTTTGGTTGTTTGTTCGTTTGACGCAAAAGCTTTGGATCGATTTTTAACCCTTTTCCCGTGATCCAATCGAGCTGAAATTTTGCAAGCAGTCTCGTGGCTACGATCAAAAAGATCTGTCAAATTTTTGTTAAAAAAATTAATAGTTATAGTATAATTTTGGATTTTTCAAATTTTTAATGGTTTTTTCATACAACTGACTCCGACGCGTCTGGTAGACACGAAACCTGATAAAATAAGAATAGGAGTATTGTAAAAACTTGCTTTTTATAGGTTACTTTTTTTATTATATATTTGACCGATTGAAATTACAAACAATAAATAATCTTTACAATATATTTTAAGTATGTTCAAATTTTTCAGAACAGTACTGGATTTTTGTCACAGGGACATCATTAATCAATCGATGTATATTATAGATGTCTCACAGAAACGAAATTGTATTTTTACAGTTTCGTCTCTGTGTATCATCTATAATGTATCTATAATGTACTGTATTTTTACAGTTTCGTCTCTGTAAGACATCTATAATATACATTGATTGATTAATGATGTCCCTGTGACAAAAATCCAGTACTGTTCTGTAAATTTTAAATTGAAATAATATTTCAGGCGTATCCTAGTGCAATGCTAGTAATTCAGAAGAATTTCATTACACAGATAAAGGATATTGCTAACAAATCTCCAAAATCAATATAGATGTCTCATTAGCGACATCTGTGATCATTTAAGGGGAATGAAAAAGCTTTGGATGCCGGTCGCACTCAGGATTGTTGCAATACATAAACGTTACATGTCGTATATCTTAAATAAATATATACAACTTCCAAAAACGTAATAGACATTATATTCGATCATGGGTGGAAATGAACACCCAAAGACTTCCATACCTAATTTCTATAAAAATGTATTTTCGTCTCTGTCAGACATCTAAAATATGTTGTTTGTAATTGTATTGCTCGAATAATTGAATTTGATCACTCAAAAATCCAGTGGAAATGGATTATGGCCTATCTTTTATCCTCAATGTCGTTTCTTCCCGTCGTTTTCACAGCGATTTAAAACGTATATCGTGTTCAGATTTATATATTTTTACTCCCTTTATATTAACTCGTGGTGTCTGCTTGTCTTCTTGTCTGACGAAAAAACTTTGGATCCATTTTAAACCCTTTTCCCGTGATCCAATCGAGCTGAAACTTTGCAAGCAGACTCGTGGCGACGATCAAAAAGATCTACCAAATTTTCGTTAAAAAAATTAATAATTATATTATAATTTCGGAATTTTAGAAATTTTAATGGTTTTTTCAAAATGGAATCATTACCAAAGTTTGATTACTAGCAACGGCGGTCCGATAACGTCGCGGAATATTTTCTAAATTTGAATTACTCCGTCGGTATACATAATAGGTACTTCACTACGAATTTCGAAAATCTAAATTGACTGTTGACAAGTGTTTTTAGAATTTAATCTTCAAAGCATGAAGTGTCTTATCAAAACATCTGACATTTTAGAAATATATTAAATTACTGTAAGTTTAGTGTTATGTTATATGTTTTAATTCGTCTTTAATTGTTGTTATATTTTACAAAGAAAGGGAGTATAATAAAAACTTGGTTTTTATGGGTTATTTTTTCTAAAATTCATATCCATAGACTCTATCACGTGATGACGTTTCTGAAGAAAGGCTTCAATCAGATGGGATGCGGCTTGTAATGCATCTCCACAAGCCCCCAGGGTATCTCAAACTGGGTACAACGCGTCCATACACCGTTGTGGCACTCTTCCAGATCCTGTTCTCCGGATAATCTTATTTTCCAGACAGATAAAATAAAGAATACGTATTGGACAATAAGTGATTATTTGTCACAAATTGTGGAAAATTTATAAGGACCTAACCTAACCTAACCTAACCTAACCTAACCTAACCTAACCTAACCTAACCTAACCTAACCTAACCTAACCTAACCTAACCTAACCTGTAGATATCATTCCATAATTTGCTTTGGAAAACCATATCATAAACATTCAAACGTTATTAAAAAAAGTAACCCATAAAAACCAAGTTTTTATTATACTCCCTTTCTCATTTACTAGTTGAAACTTTTTTTTTTCGCTTAACCTACGCGTTGGGCTTCGGTCGGGCGACGCTACGAAAGGAAGGGAGTAATAAATTTTTTTTAAAAATCCAAAAATTATACTGTAACCAGGTTTCGCGTCTACCAGACGCGTTTAAATATTTTCATACAACTTGATAAGTTGTATGAAAAAACCATTCAAAATTTGAAAAACCCAAAAATTTATTAATTTTTTTAACGAAAATTTGATAGGTCTTCTTGATCGTCGACACGAGTCTGCTTGCAAAGTTTCAGCTCGATTGGATCACGGGAAAGGGGTTTAAAATGGATTCAAAGTTTTTACGTCAGACAAGAAGACAAGAATAAAGAGAGTAAAAAATGACAAAGAGTAAAAAAGACCTGAAGCTTAATTATTACGTATTAAAATAGGAGGTAATCAGTAGGTATACGCGCGCATTTGTCATTGATCATTTAAAGAAATAATGTTAAGTGGGGACTAACTTAGATTGATTTTCTAGGTTTTCTACGAATATTTCATACTCTCTCAAGATGAAACCAATGGTCAAACTAGTTTACGATTATCCAAATATTCAATGACAGTATTTATTTCGTAAATTTATCGGAGAGAAAAATTTAACACAAAAAACTAACCCGTAAAAACAATTTTTTTATTATACTCCCTTTCTCATTGAATCAGGTTTCGTGCTATACACGCGTCGGGCTTATTACTCATTTGTATTGATTCCAATTTGAAAAAACCATTAGAATTACGAAAAATCAAAAATTATACTGTATTTATTATATTTTTTTAAACTTAAATTTGTTAGATCATTTTTATCGTCGCCACGAGTCTGCTTGCAAAGTTTCAGCTCGATTGGATCACGGTAAAAGGGTTAAAAATCGATCCAAAGTTTTTTCGTCAGACAAGCATGCAAGCAAGCAGACACTACGAGTTAAAATAAAGGGAATAAAAAGGGGCGACAATAAGTTAGTAGATTTTCTGTATTCTCTATTCATTTTTTATAATTTGTTTAAAAATTTCTCTAATAAGGCAATTATGATCGTGGTCTTTCTAAAAATGGGTATATCTATGTCATGGTTTAAAAAAATACAATCTATTTTATATATAATTTCTGGTATGAAGAAATATTTTTAGCATCGTAAAAAACGCAAAGATTGACTAGTATTAGTCCCATTTAAAATATCACGTTATTTCCGATTATTACCATAAACGACAAATGTTTCGTCCCAAACTTCCTCCAACGTAAAAAATGTACAATTTATTTTTTAAGAAAGCTGGGTTCGCGTGTTCTCTTCCTCGCAAAGACTACCCTCGTAGACTACAATGGAGCGTCCTCACAAAGCTCCCGCGGGAACAGCCCTCTGCGGAGACTACCTCAATATCTCGGGTCCCATCACACTTAAATGTCCGGTGTTTTGCCGGCCACCTGTGGCGCCACCCACCCCTGCCAGCTACCCCTGGTTGGGCGAGGGGCGGCGCACCCCCCCGGGGCGAGACCGCGCGAAATCTCGGGTCAATTTTAAATTGAATCATTCTCGGGTTGTTGCCGAGTAGGGATGCAAAGCCTTTTTTGTTACCAGGCAATCGGTGCTTATTTTAAAACGCAAATCATTATATCTTTAAATAAAATAACTTTTTGTTTAACACCCCTTTATTGAGTTAAAACCAACTAGTTTCGACTGAGTCTTCCCCAGGGTTCAGATAATAACTAAATAAAAACAGAATTACAAACAATTAAGAAAGCATTAAGGGAAGAAAGAGACAGAACGTCAACTGTGGTGGGGGTTGAGTGAAAGAGAGTGGGTGCGGGTGGGTGTAGTTAATTGGAAGGGGAATATATCTAGAATTGGACTACGCGATAAATCTAGTTCCTTATTAGGTAAATATTTTTTATTTGTTTTTAAAGATTTTTTTATTTCTAAAGCTTCTAAATTATTGAGACGAATACCTATGTCATTTCTATGAAGTACATCTACAAAAAAAGCAAATCATTATGTTCTGTATATGTTTATTAATCATTGGCCATGTTCGTAAATAGAAAATAAAAAGCTATTATTTTGGCTGGCAAGCTTACGTATCCGATAAAATGTTGTGTTCACGATGTATGATGTTTTAATGTTTGTATTTTGTAATATGTTATATATTTATTTATTCATAATATATACCTATGTAATACAGTATAAAAGTATGTAATTATCGACAATAATCCCTCGGTTTCAATCTCTACTGCGATAAGTGAATTTGCGCGAATTCTTTGCTAATAAACTGAATATTTTCGTAGTCAGAGCACAGAAAACCTATGTACGACACTATAAATAAGGTTATTAAAATTATAGATATGAAATAAAATCCCTCAGTTATAAAGCAAGTAAGCTATGCGTCGTACGCATGGTTTTCCTTCCAGAACTTTCAAGAAATTTATTGAATGTACAGGATCATTCTAGACACACCGGTACATTCCGCCACTCAGTTTTCTAGAACCTTCTCCTTTCAGAACTTTCTAGAGCAGGTTTTTCCGGAACCTTCTAGACTCACCGACACAGTCGGCGCGTCTATTTTGAAATAATCTGAAACATTGGCGGCCTTCCTGTAACAAAACAATGTGCTAGAAAGCACATTTTCATCACCCACTCCCACCCACGCTCAGCTACCCCCACCAAACTCGCATATTTTCGATGTGACACCAAGGGCTATCCACCACCATAACCACCGGGGGGTGGTTGTGGAGAAAACTTGGCGGGCAGGGAAACACGGGTTTCTTAATATATATATATATATATATATATATTGATATTGATATATTGAAGAGATTTACATTGAAATAAGCTTCACTTCAGTAGAATTTCTACAAAAAAATGATAATAAAAGATATATCTCGTAATATTCCTTTCACATACCTATATTTTGACCGCGAGCCAAGGCTGTGAGAACAGCGCCATCCAGTGTCTTTTTAATGTTTATGGCAGATATTATTACACAGGTAATCATGCATTTTTTATGATTTTTTGTACCTCATTATCAGACATTGTTACGAAGAATATTTTTGCCTCTTTATTAGTTTATAACCGTCATTATTTGCACCATATGCTAGCGTCATCGACAGATATTACATAGAGTATTATCTAATTTCATTATTCAGTATTTTATGTAATATTCCGTCAGATAAATATTTAACTTCGCTTATTTTCCAAAATATGTGTTTGCGTACAACTCACGTTTCAATATGCTTACTACACCCGTCTGCCAGTATCGTTATGGTTGTGGGTTTTTATACGTCTGTGAGTTAACACTGCTAATTGATTTTTCGTAATCCGACGGGCAGCCATCGATACTAGACAAAAGTTATGTCTCGGTTACCAATCATCGATACAATCAGATACAAATCTCTAATAATAACCGGTTATAGTAACGATTTTGCCACCACCAGTTTACATGTGCGGTGGTCATGTAGTGGGAACCCCTGGTTCTCGGGGGTGGGGCTCCGACACACCAGCTCGTAAATCCCATAAAGTTATTCGACGAACAAAACACCACGTAATTAGATCACGCAGCTTCTGCGACATAGTTTTGATTATCTCGGTGAGATCGCAAAAACGAGGCAGCATCCAATCCGTCAGCGGAAACTGAAGAGCATTGACTATTCAACTTAATAATAATAATGATAATTTTATTCCAGCGTAATCAGGTTGAGCATGCAAGACCTGGCCCGCCATATAAGAACACAATTTACTAGAAGAAGGAGATAGTATGTGGTGAAAGAGAAAATAAAATATAACTAATAAAAGAAAATAAAATATACCTAATAAAAAAAATATACGTACTATTAAAAAAATAAACATTTAGGGTGTTAAGTAAAATATAAGTAAAAATATGTAATTTTAATTTATAAAATAATTTATAAAATAAAAATAGTAAATTTAAAATAATACAAATTTCAAATAATAAAAAAATCTAGAGTAGTGGATATCATGGATCGTGTGGCGAAGCTAAAATGGCAATGGACAGGACATGTTGCAAGACAGGATGCTACAAGAAGGCCTTCCAGAGTTCTGAAATGGAGACCTTGGGAGAATAAAAGAGGCATCGGAAGATCTCAAAAGAGATGGGCCGACGATATAGCCGCTGGGAGAAAAGAAATGGCTACAATTAGCAAACAACAAGAAAGAATGGAAGGGTATGGAAGAGGCCTATATCCAGCAGTGGAGAGATGAAAGCTGAAGAAGAAGAAGAAAACAAATATTATAGTTTCGTTGTCTGTCTGTCCGTAATTTGCTGGAGCTACGTTTGAATTACAACTTAAGATAATTAGAGTGTGACACGCAATTAGCGCGCAACACGCAACGGCGTCACGCAAGGGTCGCTCATCAAAATACACGGTCTCGACATTTTTATATTATTATCTATATTTAGTTTAAGGTTTAAGCGAATAAATTCAAATTAAAAAACAAATTTTTTTCTATTCACGAATTTTCAACTTCAAAATCCTGAAATTATTATGTCCCGTGATTTTTTACGGGCTAGTTATAAAATAATTTATGAGAATGAATTTATAAAGTGCTTCAAGTTTATGTTATAGATAATACAGATCGTTATGACAATTGCCACACATACTGATGCCATTCTTTGATTAGGGATTCAGATGAACTAGATAATCTATAAATTTTATAAAGATTTAAAAAATGATTTTTCTCTCCCTTTCTCATTTTCTAGTTTCGTGTCTACCATATGCGTCAGAATCTCCATACAAGTTGTATGAAAAAACCATTAAAAATTTGAAAAATTCAAAATTATTCTATAATTATTATTATTTTTTAACGAAAATTTGATAGATCTTCTTGATCGTCGCCACAAGTCTGCTTGCAAAGTTTCATCTCGATTAAATCACGAGAAAACGGTTAAAAATCGATCCAAAGTTTTTTCGTCAAGCAAACAGACACCACGAGTTAAAAGAAAGGGAGTAATAAAAATTGATTTATCAAATATATTAATATTGTGTGATCGAATAATATCGAACCTTTATTGCAGCATGGGAGGCATTCTTTGGTGAAAATGTGTAGGGGATATTTTTGCGTGTGCTAGAATTTTCCGCCCGCAGAGCTCTTTGCGGAACTTGAGCAGCTATATTGCATTAAATTTTGCCAAAAGATTGACTACACCCAAGTGGAAAACATTCACGAGGTTTAAAAAGCTTTCTTTCGGGGACGATGGTACAAGCATCCCATGGATGTAGGGGTGGTACGACCGCTTCTAAGATGGCCGCACATTAATGGACAGAAGACCGCGTCAATAAGCCGAAATAACAATGTGATCCAACAAGTGCGGCCTTTGGGAATGTAAAATCACCGTATTATCACAGTATTCCCAGAACAGCAGTTAACAGTATCTCCGGCCTGTGGGCGAGTTATTAGCCTACTCTTGCGTTGACGCTAGGGCTGTCACTTTATTTTTACTCCCTTTCTTTTAACTCGTTTCGTCTGAGATTCCGTAGTTAGTAGAGTAGAGTAGATCTACACTACACTATAATATACACTAATTGATTAATAATGTCTCTGTGACATAAATCCAGCACTGTTCTGAAAGATTTGAACAAACTCAAAATATTCTGAATTGTAAATACTGGTCAAAAAGGAATTTAACAAAAATTGGAAATAATATTTCCTGGCGTATCCTAGTGTAATGCAAGTATTCGGATGAATTTCATTACACATAATAAAAGGATATTGCTCCCTAAATTCCGTAAAATCAATTGTAGATTTTCTCATTAGCGACAACTGTGGGGATTTAGGGGAATGAAAATGGCTTTGTACAGGCCGCATGGAAAAGGCGCTTACAACTCATATATGAAAGCTTCACGCAATTTGAACATATATACAACTTCCAAAAAATGAATAAGCATGGTATATTTCTATCATGGGTGGAAATGGTGAATGTTACAATTGTGTAAAGTGATCACTTAAGCCTACCAAAAGACAGGTCATAAGTCCTGTTACACCCAAATGACTTCTATACCTACTTTCCCATAATTAATACAGTTTCGTCTCTGTGAGATATCTATAATATACACTAATTGATTAATAATGTCTCTGTGACATAAATCCAGCACTGTTCTGAAAGATTTGAACAAACTCAAAATATTCTGAAAAATATTTTTCTCTAGACATTCAATTGTTTTACCTTAATTTTTGTATTCGATGATTTTCAAGACTTTAATATAAAATGACACCACTTCTGTGATTTTTTCAAATACCGCGTTATTTTTTTCTACCCCTAAAGGATTACGGACTAGGTACACGCTGTAATTTTTCGTACAGATAAATGCTTGTTTTACATTTAATTTCATCACCCAGTTGTTCCTCTTGGTGTAAACCAAACGAAGGCTTTACGTCGATTGATTCAATTTGTCTTTAGCCAGGCCATCACCCCCGCGTCCACCGGGCCGACAGGGATGCGACCGCCGCCGTCATCGGGCGGGCCGGGTTAATGGGGGGTTAATTCATCCCCCCGCACAAACCGCTGCCGCCGCCGCCGAGCTGGCCTCGATGCGGTGGACCAGGGGCACAAAACAATATCCCTTTCCGAAAAACAAAATGCATTTTACTCGCGCAAAATTACACTCGTACAGATGTGAGCAAAATGTGTACAGATATACATCTGAAGGGGACCCACCACCCGCCACATACCCCGAGCCGTTCTATGCGCAAAAGCGTCCATATCGGCCCAGCACGTTCGCCGCCTGATCGACATTATTTTATGCTAAAGCGACCTCCTCGCTCGGCATTCGTCTATACAATACGCAGAGACGAAAACCGGGCGAGTCGGTCGCGCAAAACTTTCATTGTCCCGGGCATAATTAATCTTTATTTCAAAAATAATAATACAATACATAATACAAATAATAAAATTGAAATAAAATAAATCAGAATAAATAGAAAAATCAACCCCTCCGTAGAGGGAAAAAGACATAAAGAAAAAAAAAGAAAACATAAAAGATTCGTGACCAAAGAAATCATCACCGACGGTTCAAACACTGGTTCAGGAAAAACTACGGAGCAGGGCCCCGTAGGATCTCCCAGCGGGACACCCAAGTTCCAACAAAGTCTTTAAGATGTCTAAAGTTAGACTCATTTCTCACCAAGTCGACATTTGTGGGATGCCGACCTATCTCAAGCGGCCACAGATATACATCTAATACAATTTTGGCTGGTTAAGTGCGAGTAGTGCAGGTATTCTAAGAAGAAAAGTAAGTGGCGCATGTGTGTGAGATGATTCAGCTGAGGCAGGATAAGCAATAAGATAGATGCAGGGAGTACGTTACGCTCACGGCTAAGTATAGTACTTTATTGGAACAAAATTACAGAGGTGGCTCGAGTACATATGTGTGGCATTTCCCACCACAGTACATAAACCACCAATCTAAGCCACACATACACAGACGTGGCAAGAATGCCGCTTAAACTAAATCTACAGCAGGTTACACGAACTCCTGACGTAGGCCATCGCACTGTCAGCAATACCTACGCACATACAGCTAGACTTCAAGAAAGTTCTTTGTTCGCAAAACATATAAAAAGCAGGAAACGCCCTATACGGACAAGTCAGTCTCCCATCGACCCCCGGCGCAGGCCGGAAGCTCTAGTCCATCGAATATCTATCATCGTACTTATGTATAACTTGTCACAGGACGGGCGGTGACCCTAAAAGCAGCTTCTCCAAGATACATTCTACACCTTCCGCAAAAACCCCCAAATATGTCAATATTACTTATGATGGCTTCGGCAAAATAGTGAATGTACCTCTCGGCGGGACCTGGTTAGTCGCATCGAGCCTCTGATTGGTGGATGTCGGATGTCTTTCAATGCCAGGCCGACGGTCTGGACCTCCACACAATTATTTAATTCATTTCGAAAAAACGTTTTGAGCATCTTACTATGATTTTGATGTTCCAAGTGTAAATGCACTTTTCCTCTTTACCACATCTACAAAGATCATTTTATTCATAAAATAAAATGCCTAGATTGCATAAAACAGTTCAAAAAGTAAAAATAATATTTATATACAATAATTGTTGATCAATATATATTTATATATATAAAAAGAAACCCATGTTCCCCTACCAACCAAGTTTTCTCCACAACCAGCCACAACCACCCACCAGTGGTTATGGTGGTGGATAGCCCTTGGTGTCACATCGAAAATATGGGAGTTTGGTGGGGGTGGCTGTGCATGGGTGGGAGTGGGTGACAAAAATGTGCTTTCTAGCACATTGTTTTGTTATGGAAAGGCCGCAAATGCTTCAGATTGTTTCAAAATAGGCGCGCCGACTGTGTCGGTGAGTCTAGAAGGTTCCGAAAAAACCTGCTCTAGAAAGTTCTGGAAGGAGAAGGTTCTAGAAAATTCCTGAAAGTTCTATAAGTTTCTAAACTGAGTGGCGGAATGTGTCGGTGTGTCTACAAGGTTTCTTTCTATACATTCAATAAATTTCTTGAAAGTTCTGGAAGGATAATGTTCTAGAAGGTTCGCGAAAGTTCTATGACGATCCAAACAGTGTGCTAAAAATTTACGCGTGCGAAGCCGCGCGGGCACAGCTAGTTTATTATAAAACAGGCATGATGTGCCCGTAAACAGCGACACTAGTTTTGCTTAAATTCTTTATTTTTTTTATACAACACTTTGACGATTTAAGGTTTTTCCGAAACACGTAGGTGTAATTAATGAATATAGTAGATTAAAACAAATACTACAATTATTTTTTTAAATTCTTTATGATTACGAAAAATTTTAGACCATTATCGACGATTATTACTCACTTATAATTTACTGAATACGTATTTTAATAAGAAACATGGCTTAAAATTTATAGGAAACATGATTTTGGAAAGGATAGGAATCTACATATAATCTAAAATTCAGTACATTTTAAATTAGTAATCTTCGGTGACAACCTTCAAAATTATTTTTTTGAATATGCTGCTACCTTTGCTTTTATACCCCACATAATATTTTCAATATTTTAATAAATTTTCTAAATCCCATTGAAAATTTATCTCGTAGATAAATTTTTACAATTTTGTTTTTCATATACTTAAATTTGTTCTGAAATCCAAATAGATTGCGACTTGAATTTACCTTCAAATAGAGGTTCTGCTTCCTGCAACCACCGCCTATCAGCCTGGGCGGGTCGGGGTTAATAGGTGAGTTAATTCACCAACCCCTGCATAAACCGCCAACATCCGCCGACTGTTTGGATGGTTACGACTGCAGCTTAAGGGTGTTAAAGACGAAAATATTTTTCTACCAGAGAGGTCGGATAATTTTATTTATTTTTCGAATGGGGGATGAAACGTCAGGGCTGGACAGCGTTTAGTCTTTTCAATGAGAATTTTTTTTTTTGATATGAAGATTTTATGAAGATGTTTTGAAAATTTTAAGATATCCAATAAATAGTTTGCACCACGCGGTAATAAAAAAATCGAAATGACATATTTATTAAATTCAAATTCTTGACGTTTTATAATAATTTTAAAAAATCACTACTGGAGATCCTGGTACAATATTCACATAGTAGGATGAACATATGATTTTAAAAATATCACCAACATCACCTTCGTACCTTTACCCCTTGACCAGACAGCCTAACAGCCCTTGATCCTCTGATGTGAACCCCCAGCTGCGTTCCTTTAGTCGCCCTTCTAGCATTCGCAAGACGCGTCCAAGCCAGCTTAATTAAGACCTTTATGTGATTAGGTGTAGCGACTCCATCCCAAGGGTCTCCCTTTTTTCAGTATTTCTCACTCGGACGATAGTGTGATTCCCCTAAGATAACTTCGTAAGGATGCTTACTTATGCAGATAAAAATATGATCAGATAAAAATAAAGTTGGTCCTGATATTTAATTTGACTTTCTTAAATAAGAAGTATACAATTGTGTTTGTGATTAATTGTTATTGTAATAATTGAAGGATTAGAAACACAAGCGCCACTTTCCAATAAACGGAATTTAAATAAAAAAATTGAGCATGACACTGACTTCCCACACCGAGGGTTCCGGATTCGATTCCCGGTGAGGCCACAATACATCTACGTGATTACCTCAAGCCTGAAGTGTTTTTTAAACATGTTTCACCATTGTAATTGGACCCCACGGCTCTAACTTAAAAAATAATTCTTGCCAGTATTCTGTCGAGATTCTGCAAGCCAGATTGAGAGATTTTAAAATTAATACGTTTATAAAAAGCTTCAAAAACACACAAAAAAGCTGCCAAAACCAGCCAATCAATTGTTAAATGGACATTCTTTGCCAATTAACCAAATTCAAACACAATGCAGTCTCGCAATTATCATGCAATGTATCAGTTTTGCTTTTAATCCCCTCAATTGTTATTTAAATGTAACCAAAAATTTGCACCCAATCTATCTCAAAAGATATTTCACCTTTCTCAAAACCGACTTGTTAAAACATAAATAAACCAAAAAAAGCGCATATATTACGTTTTCTGTATTTTTATAACAAATTTAAATATTAAAATGCTTTTAGCGAGCATTCCATTAATTAGCGAAAACTCTACTGACAGATTTCAATATATTAAGCCATCAATCAATAAATATCTACCCATTTTCTGATGTATACAAGTGTCTGCATGTATGCGATGACGTCACGCTACCCAAATAGTTATGCATTAAATATATTAGTTCTGCCAATGACGAGTCCTTTCGCATCATATCCTTAATTGGTACTTCACTAGTCCATGGATACATCCCCCCATCCATATTTCGATATAGTTTCAATATTTCCAGGGCAAAAGGGGACATAATCGAATCAAAGTTTGTAAACCACCCTTACGACATTTCCCAGCATGTTGTCGTTCAATTTTTAGTAAAAAATATTTTCTGCCAAAAGCTCGTAGTTACACAAATGCGTCACAAAAATTATTACTGTCTGTTCTGTTCTCATTTTTTCTCATCTACTGAGAAGTAGAGAATGGAGCTTGTTATTATTTTATTTAATTCGGTCATCCAACAGGGAGACACAATCGCTTGATAAGATGAAATACGAAAAAAACAGTTGAATGTCTCCCACAATTAAAGGATAACACAAATATGACATAACCATAGATAAGTCAATTTATGCGTTATTGTCTCTAATACTGGATGTCGAGTTCGAAAGAATAAATTAAAATTATTTCAAATTTTCGAAGGAAGCAAACACTAGGTGGTGAAACATTATAATTAAATAAATAAATAAAATTACTTAAACATCACTTATACACACGATAAATATAAGTGATGTTTAACTTAGTTAGTTTTATTTATTTAATTAAAATTATTTCACCTGTTGAACCCACCTCAAAATTTTAAAAAATCGAAATGGCAAGAAGCATTTTTCTGAAAATAAAAAACAATTAATAAAAAGTCACTTTTAAAAGGCTGAAAGCATTTGAGTTGTTGCGAAAGCCATAAACTCTTGTCGGAAACAATAGACAGTTCTAAGACGTATGAATAAGTCAGGAGAAGTAACAACAACCATCAAAAGGAAAGCTGTATACTTTAGGCGCATTCTTCGTAATGAAAAATATGACTCTTACACCTTTCTCTTACAGTTCATCATGCAGGGAAAGAAGAGACAGCAGATGTGTGTATAAAAAAAGGTTGTCTCGACTGTTTAACTTCAAAAAGTGGTTCAATTTCCAAAACGCCAGAAATTATAAACGGGATAAATCAGCATACTGCATATTGATTGCAAACCTAAAAGTTAGGTTACGTTATGTTAGGTTAGGTTAAGGCGATCGTCTAGCAGAATGAGCAAATATCACAATTTTTTCTCATATCTTCTCTTGCGTTTTTATTACATTTTTGTATGGAAATATCTCATTTTAAAATTTATTCATCAGGTTACATATATTTTAAATACGAATATCTTATTAAAATGTCATAAACTAAATTAAATAATTGATTAATAAATTACCAAACCTTCCATGTTTTAAAAATGAAGAAAATTGCTACACTTTGTGGGCCTTTTATGACTGAACGGCGTGTGAGATGTCTTTTTTATTCAATAATATTACAAAGTTAACGATTATCTTAAATTTGTTACAATTATAGAAAAATCTGTTAATACGTTTACATGCAATTTATGTTTTAAAAAATAATGTTTTTTAAATTATTTTTATTTTTTGTGAGTTTTTTTCGTTCCTTTTAAAATAGTTTTTAACTTTTTTTCTTTAATAAATTAAAGGAATAGACATTTTTACTTTAAAATGAATACAAAAAAATCAAAAAATTATTCTCGATTTCAGATTTTAGTTATTTAATCAAGGCACTGCGTATTGTGTCATAAATACGTTGCGTCTTGATTAAATGTCTAAAATCAGGAATATCGAAAAAGATTTTGATTTTTTTTGTTTTTATTGTAAAATTATAATATCTATTATTTTGACTATTGAAGTAAAAAAGTTGTCAACCATGTAAAAAGAGTTGAGAAATACCCACAAAAAAATAAAATATTTTTAAAAAACAGTATTTTTAAAACATAAATTGCATGTAAACGTATTAACAGATTTTTCTATAATTGTAACAAATTTAATGAATCGTTAACTTTGTAATATTATTGAATAAAAAAGACATCTCACACGCCGTTCAGTCATAAAAAGCCCACAAAGTGGAGCAATTTTCTTCATTTTTAAAACATCGAAGGTTTGGTAATTTATTTATCAATTATTTAATTTAGTTTATGACATTTTAATAAGATATTCGTATTTAAAATATATGTAACCTGATGAATAAATTTTAAAATGAGATATTTCCATACAAAAATGTAATAAAAAACGCAAGAGAAGATATGAGAAAAAATGGTGAAATTTGCTCATTCTGCTAGACGATCGCCTTAAGTTACGCGACATTTCTCATACCGATTTCACACAAGCAATGTCGCGTAGCAACATAAAACAAACAATATATGTTGTCACACAAGAGACTGCCATTTTCGCAGCAAACAAAGCAGATTATTTCTTTATTATACTCAAGTTTTTATTTTATATAAATTATTACAAATTACAAAACCATTAATTTTCCGTCACTATCAAAGAGGCATTTCTAGTTTAATCATTAAACTCAAAAAATCATTGTTTTTGTGAAGAAATCATCCAATGAATAAAAAAGTGACATAGATATAAATAAAAATATTAGAAGCGTAGATCTAAATACACACAATAAAAGAAAAAAACACTTTAATGCATTGGCACCGGAATATCCTCATGATAGTAGATTCAATTCGTATAGTAACTGAATTTTGCGAATTCGATATAAGGATTACCATCTATACTTGAGTTTATTGAAAATGTTTCAACCCTAAACCAGCGGACAAGCCCATCGATTGCATTCTCACTCCGTAGGGATGCGCATGATTCGAGAAGTTCAACTCTTCCGCATTGCAATTCATACACCGCACTCTCTGAACTGATTTAAACTCTTGATTTGCCAGTTACAAGTCTCGCTGCAGAATAAATGTTGTTAAATTTGCTTGGGACTGTTTATAAATATTTATTTGTTTTTAAAACGGTCACCGTTCTTTCGCAGTGTCTGGATAAAAGTTTTGGAATAAACTAATAAATCAATAAAATAAATAAAACCAAACAAACTAAGATAAACAGATAGCTCACCTCATATTAAAAAATAACTAAAGATACACCTATTTAGACACAAATACAGGCCGATACAAATACTGTATCTTATGTAATTAACAATTAATTTTCCTCAATATCAGCAGATAATAATTAAAACCTTGCAACAAATTTTCGGTTCGAATTTCCGCAAGGCTTAATATTACTTAACATGAGTTAAATGAACGATCCATCTAAAGATAAATCAGAAATATTTAAAAAAAGGCAAACTTTGAAGTTGCTTATCTCCATTAGATACCATTGACTTAAGGACATTATTTTTTGAACATTTTTTACTAATAATTTATGCATAAAACTACCTGTAATGTATTATTGACAACCCCTGTTTTATTCTACCACGTCTACTTAATAAAAACATCAAAGTGATTAATTCAGAAGATGAATTAGTTTAAGTAATCTTTGAATTTAATCATTATAATGTTCAAATGCTGCGCAACTTGACACCCCTGCGACTAAGGGAAGGGACAGCGTAACATGACAGAAATGTTACTTTATTATATTTTATATATAAACAAATATTTTTTGTCTCCCATACCTTGAAGTTACTCCACGACTATCATTCTCTAGCACCAGCCTCGTGGCACTGCGCAGTATATACGCGAAGATATAGACGATAGACGCAGTATATAGACGAAGCAATCTACTTTCTATTTTCACATATGTAGCTGCGTAAATACAAAAGAAACAGCTCCATGTTATTATAAAGGGTAGTTCACCCTTCCTACTTCTCTTTCTAGGATTCTAATTCTGTTTACCATCTTATTTTTCAAAGTACGGTTTATTTGTTCAGCGGGGGTGGATGGGGGTTGTTAAGAGCTATGGAGGTCTCTGGAGTAATATAATCTGACGTATTTCCATTATAAATTGGTCGTAATTATGCACGGTTGTGTGTTTCGTTTACGCAGGGGATAAATTAGAAAAGGTTTCGTACATCGATCAATATCAAAAGACAAAATATCTAAAGTACTTGAAAGTTTGTTAGACAATATGATAACAGAAATCAGTAATATCATACTAATGGTGGGGTGTAATTTATAATCTTATATAATAATCTTTCAAAGAGTACGATTAAAGAAGTGATACAAGGAATACGAATACGAATATTCCTATTCGCCGAATAGTAGATATTTACCGAATATTCGTGTTCGCCGAATATCATCACGAATATTAAAAACAAACTATTTATAACTGAACGCAAGGCAAATTACGGTTTGGCTATACACCGTGTATCCTACGCACTCTATTATTGGGTATTCCTCTAACATTGAATGAATGGATTTGTTGAGTTCTCAAGTTGTCAATTGTTACTTGTTTCACAGCATAACGTGAGCTCTTTCATCTAGTTTTGTTGGGTTATTAATAAGGTTAGGTGCTCATTTCATGTAGTTTTTGTTTTGTACTTTCCATTTTTTTCGTTCCATTTTATTTCCGTTATGTGTAAAAGTATTAACTCTTACAAAATAATTTTAAATTAAGTCTAATAACACGACTCGTAAGCGTGAAAAATGTGATATTTATTTTCGACCGCTGGGAATGTATAAACGGATGAAAGAAATGTTGTGCTTTTTGAAAAAAAAAATGCCGGTGGTAAATTTTAATTATTTAATCTCTTAGTAAAAAAGGACAGTGGTGTATTATTTATTACCTTGTTGAATTAATCGTATTCGTATTCGCCGAATAGTAGGCTTGATATTCGTATTCGTATTCGTGAAAGTAGTATTCGTTGCACCACTAGATTAAAGGCCACGCATATATACTGTACATGCATATATATATTGCTGAAGGCTGCACTAAAGATCTAACGCCTAGGCTGGGCTGGACATATCCAAATAATTTCTCCTCCAAGGTACCGGCATTCATACAACCGAGTGCATAATATATATGCACTGTATCAGATGAAAAACGTGGAGATCACGACCGGAGGACCTCCTGAACAGGAGGACTGGAGGATTGACGATGATGCAGTGGCAGAAATTACCGCATGAGAAGATAAAGATCCTCAAACAATCGTAACCACATGATTATGATGATGAATAAGTTGAAATCAAATCGTTTATTAGAAAATGATCACGGTTTTGATAAAAATTTAGGACTTTCTATTTTACACATAAATAATTTTGATCTGAAATTGAATAATTTAGAATCATTAGAAATTAGTAAAGCATGTAATAATAAACAAAATATTATTAATAATCAATTTATTTAACTACTAGCCCAATTCTAAAAAAAATCCAATAATTGCGAGTAATCAGGAACTTTGGTTATAATATTTAAAAATAATTTTTCAAATAATTTAGATAAACAAGAAACAAAAGACATTTCATTCTGATATGTTGACAGTTATACAACACGCTGACGAAGGAAAGGTTTTTCTGAAACATGTTGGTGTAATTAATCAAATAAAATAAGTAGATATATACAAATAATACAATCAATATTATTTAGAAATCAAATTAGCTGAATGGATTGAAATTTTTCTTATAGTTATGTTTTCTTTCTTGTTATTATGATGTTAATTTTTTATTTTCGGTTATTTATGTTACCTTTTATTTCCATATTTCTTTGATTTACTATATTACTCTAATTTTTCTATTACTGTAAGATTATTTTATCACATCCATTACTATGTTTCTTTGGATTGTGTATATATTGTATTGTTTATGTTAAATTAAAAGAGTTTCTTACTGTGGGAGAAGGACAGCGTATGGACTTTTGCGGGCCTCTCCTTGCCGGATCGCCCTTTACCCGAAGCGGCACGAAGATGGCCTTTAAAGTAAAAAAATATCAACATGGCGATGTATGAGTAGGACCGATATGGGAGCTTTCGCTCATAAAACGGTTCATTCACTGTATAGGTTGAGAGGATATGGTAGTTATAAATGATGAAATGAATTTGTTATGATTTAGATGAATGGAGGAAAATATAAAATGAAAACAATAAAAATCCGAAAAATGATACAGATCGTCGAATTTGGAATCAATAATAGGCTTGTTATTTTATGGTAAAAGTACGTAGAATGAAATTGCTTTTATTTTGATTACTAAGGTTTATAAACTAAAGTTAAGTTTAATTGAATTTTAATGTAAAAACTTATTTATATATAATTATAAAAGAGAAACTATCGTGCTGTTGGGATACAATTGTTTACAGAAGATGCTTATTGAACAAATCAATGCAATGTTTACGTTTGATTGGCCAACCCGATATTGTTGGATAAATAATGCTTCAGACGCAGATCATTCATCAGACAATTAGCGCATTCTGCAATGATTGATTGATAGCACAATAATCAATATTGTACGACAGCTGCGCGTGCTCCGTACCCGTTAGAGATAATTATTTTTTAAATAGAAATAATTTAACTTATAAGTAATTTACAACAGATGATCGTAAAAAATATTACAAAAAATAATATATGTGGGGTATAAAAGCAATGGCAGCAATATTCAAAAAATTAAAATGTTTTGAATGCAGTCACGGAGGATTACTAATTTAAAATGTGCTGAATTCCAGATTTTATGTATCCATCCCTTACAAAATCATGTTTCCTATAAATTTATAGACTGTGTTACCTATAAATCCAATTTTAGGAATAAATTCCACGTTAAGTCTTTAGACAATACACTTTTTAAGATAAATAGATATAAATAATGTTTTAATAATAGAATGAATTGTAAATAATATTCAGAAAAAAATATCGCAAATCAATAAATAGTTAAATATTTTTTTTTAGATAAAATTATTTTACATAAATATATATCGCAAGTCAAAATATATATAAAAATCAAAATATAAATTTTTAAATAATTCACAATCAATGATAAAAAATAAATTAATTAATAAGAAGTGTTTTTAAGATATTAGTGTGTGATGATCCAGCTAGATAGTGGGTCCTCGTCATATGACGGTATTTCTAGAGATGCTTTCTATTATATGAAAAATATTATACAGTCGTAAAATAATTGACGCGAGTAGTATTTATTATTATATTTTTCATTCCGATCTTATATGTGAGCGCGCGCGATTGAGCGGCAGGATGCAACCGGTCGACTTCAACTATATGATGTAGCGATACAGTTGTTAAAAATTAAATATTCTATACAGAAATATTACTACTGCTAAAATTCAACTTTTCATATGAAATAATTTTCTTACTATACGAAAATACTCTATACGATAAATTAACTAAAAATACGTATTAACTGACATCTTTTCTAATTTGCTGTTGAATATTACCTATAAAGATATTGACTAAAATTTTTGCTTTGAATGGAATATTAACTACTTCTCTCATCAAATATTATTCTGCAGCAAATATTCAATGAAATTATAGGAACTAAAATATTTCTAACATCTTGGGTTCGCATACGAAATTGACAATACCTAATGCCCTTTGCATTTACTAAATGTATTACCTAAATAACCACAGCTATACCAACCTGTCCGTCAGGGACGAAACATAAAACACAGATATATTCCTAAAAGTGCTACCTCTTACGCGACAAAAATACCTATTGCAGTCGGGCTATGAATATGAACTATTTCCGCCTCATAATGGCGCCTGGAACCAATACTAAAAACCTCACTAGAAATAATAAATGCGACTAAATCTCGATAAATACAATATATACTATTCGTAATACGTCGTTGAATTGGCACATGATTCGTCTAATGGATGAAGGACCCCGTTGTGTATCGTAATAACTTCAATTCTTTTATAGGAGCAGTGTGGAAACAATTGCATAATATTACGTAATAAAAACATCTAACGAACCTAATAATCTATACATTTATGTTACAATAAAATACGTTCACCAGAAGAATTCGTGTATTAGAAATAAAACATTTCCGTTTGGAAACAACCCAATAAAATCAATCTAACGGCATAAAGAGGAGAAATTCACATATTAAATAACACTGAAACTAATAATTTTAAACACTTTATATTAACATATTCTTACCTTGAATGGTGTCGTCTTAGACGTGTATGAACCTGTTCATATTAATTCCTGGGGAAAATAATACATATATTTGCTATCTACGAAATAAGACATTTTTGAAGCGAAACTTCTTTATAAATAAGTAGATAAGGTCTCGGGGATGGTTTGATCGAAAGGATTCTACAACAGCCCGTGAGTTTATATGAAATAATAGTTTCTTTGAATGCTAAGTTTTGGTTTTTTAAACCCTCAGCATCTCTGCTGAGAGGG
>JADDOH010017605.1:0-10384 GCA_016648135.1 Agrypnia vestita
GAATTTTTTTTTGCATTGCCAGCAACGGACCGTGCTGGATTCACACTGTTTAAATGACGTTCGAATTTCATCGCGATTGGTCACAATCTTCAAATATGTGAGAAAAACATAACGCTATTTTACTCACTTGGACCAGCAAATTTCTCACTAGGACCGCAAAAAATTTAGAAATTTTTATCGCATTGCCAGCAATGGACCGTGCTGGATGCACACTGTTTAAATGAAGTTCAAATTTCATCGCGTTTGGTCAAAATCTTCATATATGTGAGAAACACATAACGCTAATTTTCTCACATGGACCAGCAAATTTCTCACTAGGACCGCAAAAAATGTTGGATTTTTTTCTTGCATTGCCAGCAATGGACCGTGCTGGATGCACACTGTGAAAATGAAGTTTAAATTTCATCGCGTTCGGTCAATTTTGTGAGAAACACATAACGCTATTTTTCTCACTTGGACCAGCAAATTTCTTACTGGGACCGCAAAAACTTTAGAATTTTTTATCGCATTTCCAGCAATGGACCGTGCTGGATGCACACTGTGAAAATGAAGTTAAAATTTCATCGCGTTTGGTCAATTTTGTCAGAAACACATAACGCTAATTTTCTCACATGGACCAGCAAATTTCTTACTAGGACCGCAAAAAATGTTAAATTTTTTTATTGCATTGCCAGCAATGGACCGTGCTGGATGCACACTGTGAAAATGAAGTTTAAATTTCATCGCGTTTGTCAATTTTGTGAGAAACACATAACGCTATTTTTCTCACTTGGACCAGCAAATTTCTTACTGGGACCGCAAAAAATTTAGAATTTTTTATCGCATTGCCAGCAATGGACCGTGCTGGATGCACACTGTTAAAATGAAGTTCAAATTTCATCGCGTTTGGTCACAATCTTCAAATATGTGAGAAACACATAACGCAAATTTACTCACTTGGATCAGCAAATTTCTCACTAGGACCGCAAAAAATGTTAGATTTTTTTCTTGCATTGCCAGCAATGGACCTTGCTGGATGCACACTGTGAAAATGAAGTTAAAATTTCATCGCGTTTGGTCAATTTTGTGAGAAACACATAACGCTATTTTTCTCACTTGGACCAGCAAATTTCTTACTGGGACCGCAAAAAATTTAGAATTTTTTATCGCATTGCCAGCAATGGACCGTGCTGGATGCACACTGTTTAAATGAAGTTCAAATTTCATCGCGTTTGGTCACAATCTTCAAATATGTGAGAATCACATAACGCAAATTTACTCACTTGGACCAGCAAATTTCTTACAAGGACCGCAAAAAATGTTAATTTTTTTTATTGCATTGCTAGCAGTGAACGGTGCTGGATGCACACTGTTTAAATGAAGTTCAAGTTTCATCGCGTTTGGTCACAATCTTCAAATATGTGAGAAACACATAACGCAAATTTACTCACTTGGACCAGCATATTTCTCACTAGGACCGCAAAAACTTTAGAATTTTTTATCGCATTGCCAGCAATGGACCGTGCTGGATGCACACTGTGAAAATGAAGTTAAAATTTCATCGCGTTTGTCAATTTTGTGAGAAACACATAACGCTATTTTTCTCACTTGGACCAGCAAATTTCTTACTGGGACCGCAAAAACTTTAGAATTTTTTATCGCATTGCCAGCAATGGACCGTGCTGGATGCACACTGTGAAAATGAAGTTAAAATTTCATCGCGTTTGGTCAATTTTGTCAGAAACACATAACGCTAATTTTCTCACATGGACCGGCAAATTTCTTACTAGGACCGCAAAAAATGTTAAATTTTTTTATTGCATTGCCAGCAATGATCCGTGCTGGATGCACACTGTTTAAATGAAGTTCAAATTTCATCGCGTTTGGTCAAAATCTTCATATATGTGAGAAACACATAACGCTAATTTTCTCACAAGGACCAGCAAATTTTTCACTAGGACCGCAAAAAATGTTGGATTTTTTTCTTGCATTGCCAGCAATGGACCGTGCTGGATGCACACTGTGAAAATGAAGTTTAAATTTCATCGCGTTCGGTCAATTTTGTGAGAAACACATAACGCTATTTTTCTCACTTGGACCAGCAAATTTCTTACCATGACCGCAAAAACTTTAGAATTTTTTATCGCATTGCCAGCAATGGACCGTGCTGGATGCACACTGTGAAAATGAATTTAAAATTTCATCGCGTTTGGTAAATTTTGTGAGAAACACATAACGCTATTTTTCTCACTTGGACCAGCAAATTTCTTACTGGGACCGCAAAAAATTTAGAATTTTTTATCGCATTGCCAGCAATGGACCGTGCTGGATGCACACTGTTAAAATGAAGTTCAAATTTCATCGCGTTTGGTCACAATCTTCAAATATGTGAGAATCACATAACGCAAATTTACTCACTTGGACCAGCAAATTTCTTACAAGGACCGCAAAAAATGTTAATTTTTTTTATTGCATTGCTAGCAGTGAACCGTGCTGGATGCACACTGTTTAAATGAATTTCAAGTTTCATCGCGTTTGGTCACAATCTTCAAATATGTGAGAAACACATAACGCAAATTTACTCACTCTGACCAGCAAATTTCTCACTAGGACCGCAAAAAATGTTAAATTTTTTTCTTGCATTGCCAGCAATTGACCGTGCTGGATGCACACTGTGAAAATGAAGTTTAAATTTCATCGCGTTTGTCAATTTTCTGAGAAACACATAACGCTATTTTTTTCACTTGGACCAGCAAATTTCTTACTGGGACCGCAAAAGATTTAGAATTTTTTATCGCTTTGCCAGCAATGGACCGTGCTGGATGCACACTGTTAAAATGAAGTTCAAGTTTCAACGCGTTTGGTCACAATCTTCAAATATGTGAGAATCACATAACGCAAATTTACTCACTTGGACCAGCAAATTTCTTACAAGGACCGCAAAAAATGTTAATTTTTTTTATTGCATTGCTAGCAGTGAACCGTGCTGGATGCACACTGTTTAAATGAATTTCAAGTTTCATCGCGTTTGGTCACAATCTTCAAATATGTGAGAAACACATAACGCAAATTTACTCACTCTGACCAGCAAATTTCTCACTAGGACCGCAAAAAATGTTAAATTTTTTTCTTGCATTGCCAGCAATTGACCGTGCTGGATGCACACTGTGAAAATGAAGTTTAAATTTCATCGCGTTTGTCAATTTTCTGAGAAACACATAACGCTATTTTTCTCACTTGGACCAGCAAATTTCTTACTGGGACCGCAAAAGATTTAGAATTTTTTATCGCTTTGCCAGCAATGGACCGTGCTGGATGCACACTGTTAAAATGAAGTTCAAATTTCAACGCGTTTGGTCACAATCTTCAAATATGTGAGAAACACATAACGCAAATTTACTCACTTGGACCAGCAAATTTCTCACTAGGACCGCAAAAAAAGTTAAATTTTTTTCTTGCATTGCCAGCAATGGACCGTGCTGGATGCACACTGTGAAAATGAAGTTTAAATTTCATCGCGTTTGTCAATTTTGTGAGAAACACATAACGCTATTTTTCTCACTTGGACCAGCAAATTTCTTACTAGGACCGCAAAAAATGTTAATTTTTTTTAAGTGCATTGCCAGCAATGGACCGTGTTCGATGCACACTGTGAAAAAAAAGTATAAATTTCATCGCGTTCGGTCAATTTTGTGAGAAACACATAACGCTATTTTTCTCACTTGGACCAGCAAATTTCTTACCATGACCGCAAATACTTTAGAATTTTTTATCGCATTGCCAGCAATGGACCGTGCTGGATGCACACTGTGAAAATGAAGTTAAAATTTCATCGCGTTTGGTCAATTTTGTGAGAAACACATAACGCTATTTTTCTCACTTGGACCAGCAAATTTCTTTCTGGGACCGCAAAAAATTTAGAATTTTTTATCGCATTGCCAGCAATGGACCGTGCTGGATGCACACTGTTAAAATGAAGTTCAAATTTCATCGCGTTTGGTCACAATCTTCAAATATGTGAGAAACACATAACGCAAATTTACTCACTTGGACCAGCAAATTTCTTACAAGGACCGCAAAAAATGTTAATTTTTTTTATTGCATTGCCAGCAATGAACCGTGCTGGATGCACACTGTTTAAATGAAGTTCAAATTTCATCGCGTTTGGTCACAATCTTCAAATATGTGAGAAACACATAACGCAAATTTACTCACTTGGACCAGCAAATTTCTCACTAGGACCGCAAAAAATGTTAAATTTTTTTATCGCATTGCCAGCAACGGACCGTGCTGGATGCACACTGTTAAAATGAAGTTCAAATTTCATCGCGTTTGGTCACAATCTTCAAATATGTGAGAATCACATAACGCAAATTTACTCACTTGGACCAGCAAATTTCTTACAAGGACCGCAAAAAATGTTAATTTTTTTTATTGCATTGCTAGCAGTGAACCGTGCTGGATGCACACTGTTTAAATGAATTTCAAGTTTCATCGCGTTTGGTCACAATCTTCAAATATGTGAGAAACACATAACGCAAATTTACTCACTCTGACCAGCAAATTTCTCACTAGGACCGCAAAAAATGTTAAATTTTTTTCTTGCATTGCCAGCAATTGACCGTGCTGGATGCACACTGTGAAAATGAAGTTTAAATTTCATCGCGTTTGTCAATTTTCTGAGAAACACATAACGCTATTTTTTTCACTTGGACCAGCAAATTTCTTACTGGGACCGCAAAAGATTTAGAATTTTTTTTTGCATTGCCAGCAATGGACCGTGCTGGATGCACACTGTGAAAATGAAGTTAAAATTTCATCGCGTTTGGTCAATTTTGTGAGAAACACATATCGCTATTTTTCTCACTTGGACCAGCAAATTTCTTACTGGAACCGCAAAAAATTTAGAATTTTTTATCGCATTGCCAGCAATGGACCGTGCTGGATGCACACTGTTAAAATGAAGTTCAAATTTCATCGCGTTTGGTCACAATCTTCAAATATGTGAGAATCACATAACGCAAATTTACTCACTTGGACCAGCAAATTTCTTACAAGGACCGCAAAAAATGTTAATTTTTTTTATTGCATTGCCAGCAATGAACCGTGCTGGATGCACCCTGTTTAAATGAAGTTTAAATGAAGTTCAAATTTCATCGCGTTTGGTCACAATCTTCAAATATGTGAGAAACACATAACGCAAATTTACTCACTTGGACCAGCAAATTTCTCACTAGGACCGCAAAAAATGTTAAATTTTTTTCTTGCATTGCCAGCAATGGACCGTGCTGGATGCACACTGTGAAAAGGAAGTGTAAATTTCATCGCGTTCGGTCAATTTTGTGAGAAACACATAACGCTAATTTCCTCACATGGACCAGCAAACTTCTTACCATGACCGCAAATACTTTAGAATTTTTTATCGCATTGCCAGCAATGGACCGTGCTGGATGCACACTGTGAAAATGAAGTTTTAATTTCATCGCGTTTGTCAATTTTCTGAGAAACACATAACGCTATTTTTCTCACTTTGACCTGCAAATTTCTTACTGGGACCGCAAAAGATTTAGAATTTTTTATCGCTTTGCCAGCAATGGACCGTGCTGGATGCACACTGTTAAAATGAATTTCAAATTTCATCGCGTTTGGTCACAATCTTCAAATATGTGAGAAACGCATAACGCAAAATTACTCACTTGGACCAGCAAATTTCGTACTAGGACCGCAAAAAATGTTAAATTTTTTTATTGCATTGTCAGCAATGATCTGTGCTGGATGCACCCTGTTTAAATGAAGTTCAAATTTCTTCGCGTTTGGTCACAATCTTCATATATGTGAGAAACACATAACGCAAATTTACTCACTTGGACCAGCAAATTTCTCACTAGGACCGCAAAAATTTTAAATTTTTTTCTTGCATTGCCAGCAATGGACCGTGCTGGATGCACACTGTGAAAATGAAGTTTAAATTTCATCGCGTTCGGTCAATTTTGTGAGAAACACATAACGCTATTTTTCTCACTTGGACCAGCAAATTTCTTACTGGGACCGCAAAAAATTTAGAATTTTTTATCGCATTGCCAGCAATGGACCGTGCTGGATGCACACTGTTAAAATGAAGTTCAAATTTCATCGCGTTTGGTCACAATCTTCAAATATGTGAGAAACACATAACGAAAATTTACTCACTTGGACCAGCAAATTTCTCACTAGGACCGCAAAAAATGTTAAATTTTTTTCTTGTATTGCCAGCAATGGACCGTGCTGGATGCACACTGTGAAAATGAAATTTAAATTTCATCGCGTTCGGTCAATTTTGTGAGAAACACAAAACGCTATTTTTCTCACTTGAACCAGCAAATTTCTTACCATGACCGCAAAAACTTTAGAATTTTTTATCGCATTGCCAGCAATGGACCGTGCTGGATCCACACTGTGAAAATGAAGTTAAAATTTCATCGCGTTTGGTCAATTTTGTCAGAAACACATAACGCTAATTTTCTCACATGGACCGGCAAATTTCTTACTAGGACCGCAAAAAATGTTAAAATTTTTTTATTGCATTGCCAGCAATGATCCGTGCTGAATGCACACTGTTTAAATGAAGTTCAAATTTCATCGCGTTTGGTCAAAATCTTCATATATGTGAGAAACACATAACGCTAATTTTCTCACATGGACCAGCAAATTTCTCACTAGGACCGCAAAAAATGTTGGATTTTTTTCTTGCATTGCCAGCAATGGACCGTGCTGGATGCACACTGTGAAAATGAAGTTTAAATTTCATCGCGTTCGGTCAATTTTGTGAGAAACACATAACGCTATTTTTCTCACTTGGACCAGCAAATTTCTTACCATGACCGCAAAAACTTTAGAATTTTTTATCGCATTGCCAGCAATGGACCGTGCTGGATGCACACTGTGAAAATGAAGTTAAAATTTCATCGCGTTTGTCAATTTTGTGAGAAACACATAACGCTATTTTTCTCACTTGGACCAGCAAATTTCTTACTGGGACCGCAAAAACTTTAGAATTTTTTATCGCATTGCCAGCAATGGACCGTGCTGGATGCACACTGTGAAAATGAAGTTAAAATTTCATCGCGTTTGGTCAATTTTGTCAGAAACACATAACGCTAATTTTCTCACATGGACCGGCAAATTTCTTACTAGGACCGCAAAAAATGTTAAATTTTTTTATTGCATTGCCAGCAATGATCCGTGCTGGATGCACACTGTTTAAATGAAGTTCAAATTTCATCGCGTTTGGTCAAAATCTTCATATATGTGAGAAACACATAACGCTAATTTTCTCACATGGACCAGCAAATTTCTCACTAGGACCGCAAAAAATGTTGGATTTTTTTCTTGCATTGCCAGCAATGGACCGTGCTGGATGCACACTGTGAAAATGAAGTTTAAATTTCATCGCGTTCGGTCAATTTTGTGAGAAACACATAACGCTATTTTTCTCACTTGGACCAGCAAATTTCTTACTGGGACCGCAAAAGATTTAGAATTTTTTATCGCTTTGCCAGCAATGGACCGTGCTGGATGCACACTGTTAAAATGAAGTTCAAATTTCATCGCGTTTGGTCACAATCTTCAAATATGTGAGAAACACATAACGCAAAATTACTCACTTGGACCAGCAAATTTCGTACTAGGACCGCAAAAAATGTTAAATTTTTTTATTGCATTGCCAGCAATGATCCGTGCTGGATGCACACTGTTTAAATGAAGTTCAAATTTCATCGCGTTTGGTCACAATCTTCATATATGTGAGAAACACATAACGCAAATTTACTCACTTGGACCAGCAAATTTCTCACTAGGACCGCAAAAATTTTAAATTTTTTTCTTGCATTGCCAGCAATGGACCGTGCTGGATGCACACTGTGAAAATGAAGTTTAAATTTCATCGCGTTCGGTCAATTTTGTGAGAAACACATAACGCTATTTTTCTCACTTGGACCAGCAAATTTCTTACTGGGACCGCAAAAAATTTAGAATTTTTTATCGCATTGCCAGCAATGGACCGTGCTGGATGCACACTGTGAAAATGAAGTTAAAATTTCATCGCGTTTGGTCAATTTTGTCAGAAACACATAACGCTAATTTTCTCACATGGACCGGCAAATTTCTTACTAGGACCGCAAAAAATGTTAAATTTTTTTATTGCATTGCCAGCAATGATCCGTGCTGGATGCACACTGTTTAAATGAAGTTCAAATTTCATCGCGTTTGGTCAAAATCTTCATATATGTGAGAAACACATAACGCAAATTTACTCACTTGGACCAGCAAATTTCTCACTAGGACCGCAAAAAATGTTAAATTTTTTTCTTGCATTGCCAGCATTGGACCGTCCTGGATGCACACTACACTATGAAAAGGAATTATAAATTTCATCGCGATCGGTCAATTTTGTGAGAAACACATAACGCAATTTTTTTCTCTTGGACCAGCAAATTTCTTACCATGACCGCAAAAACTTTAGAATTTTTTATCGCATTGCCAGAAATGGACCGTGCTGGATGCACACTGTGAAAATGAAGTTAAAATTTCATCGCGTTTGGTCAATTTTGTCAGAAACACATAACGCTAATTTTCTCACATGGACCGGAAAATTTCTTACTAGGACCACAAAAAATGTTAAATTTTTTTATTGCATTGCCAGCAATGAACCGTGCTGGATGCACACTGTTTAAATGAAGTTAAAATTTCATCGCGTTTGGTCAAAATCTTCATATATGTGAGAAACACATAACGCAAATTTACTCACTTGGACCAGCAAATTTCTCACTAGGACCGCAAAAATTTTAACTTTTTTTCTTGCATTGCCACAATGAACGTTATGGATGCACACTGTGAAAATGAAGTTTAAATGTCATCGCGTTTGGTCAATTTTGTGAGAAACACATAAAGCTAATTTTCTCACTTGGACCAGCAAATTTCTTACTAGGACCGCAAAAAATTATAATTTTTTTTAATGCATTGCCAGCACTGTAACGTGCTGGATGCAAACTGTGAAAATGAAGTTTAAATTTCTTCGCGTTTGGTCATTTTAGTGAGTAACACATAAAGCTAATTTTCACACTTGGACCAGCAAATTTCTTACTTGGACCGCAAAAAATCTTAATTTTTTTTGTTGCATTTCCAGCATTGGACCGTGTTGGATGCACTCTGTGAAAATGAAGTTTAAATTGCATCGCGTTTGGTCACAATCTTCAAATATGTGAGAAACGCATAACGCTAATTTTCTCACTTGGACCAGCAAATTTCATACTAGGACCGCAAAAAAATTATAATTTTTTTTATTGCATTGCCAGCATTGGACGGTGCTGGATGCACTCTGTGAAAATGAAGTTTAAATTTCTTCGCGTTTGGTCATTTTTGTGAGAAACACATAAAGCTAATTTTCACACTTGGACCAGCAAATTTCTTACTTGGACCCAAAAAAATGTTAATTTTTATTATTGCATTGCCAGCATTGGGCCGTGCTGGATGCACTCTGTGAAAATGAAGTTTAAATTGCATCGCGTTTGGTCACAATCTTCAAATATGTGAGAAACACATAACGCTAATTTTCACACTTGGACCAGCAAATTTCTTACTAGGACCTCAAAAAATTATAACTTTTTTTATTGCATTGCCAGCATTGGACGGTGCTTGATGGACTCTATGAAAATGAAGTTTAAATTTCCTCGCGTTAGGTCATTTTTGTGAGAAACACAAAAAGCTAATTTTCACACTTGGACCAGAAAATTTCTTACTAGGACCGCAAAAAATGTTTTGTTTTTTTATTGCATTGCCAGCATTGGACCCTGCTGGATGCACTCTGTGAAAATGAAGTTTAAATTGCATCGCGTTTGGTCACAATCTTCAAATATGTTAGAAACACATAACGATAATTTTCTCACTTGGACCAGCAAATTTCTTACTAGGACCGCAAAAAAAATATAATTTTTTTTATTGCATTGCCAGCATTGTAATGTGCTGGATGCACACTGTGAAAATGAAGTTTAAATTTCTTTGCTTTTGGCATTTTTGTGAGAAACACATAAAGCTAATTTTCTCACTTGGACCAGCAAATTTCTTACTAGGACCCCAAAAAATGATAATTTTTTTTATTGCATTGCCAGCATTGGACGGTGCTAGATGCACTCTGTGAAAATGAAGTTTAAATATCTTCGCGTATGGTCATTTTCGTGAGAAATACATAAAAGTAATTTTCACACTTGGACCAGCAAATTTCTTACTAGGACCGCAAAAATGTTAATTTTTTTTTGTGCATTGCCAGAATTGGACCGTGCTGGATGCACTCTGTGAAAATGAAGTTTTAATTGCATCGCGTTTGGTCACAATCTTCAAATATGTGAGAAACGCATAACGCTAATTTTCT